>DWJZ01001132.1:0-25284 GCA_018249125.1 Asbolis capucinus | reverse complement strand
TTTTTTTCTCCCTGAACATGTAATTTTGCAGTAATTTATAGGGTGCCTAATACTTTTGGCCAAGGCTGTATATGTATCTCTACGGTCCAATTCTCACAATATAGGTAATATTGCATTGCAGGTAATATCACGTGGTAATTGGAATAAACTTATTTTTGACAGCTTGGTTGGTCTAATGGTTAGTGACCCTGACTACTACACCGAAGGTTCTGAGTTCGATTCCCATCTAGGTCAAAATTTTCTGTGATTAGCAGCAATGTTTGTTCTGTGTGTCTGGGTGTAAATATCTATTTACTTTTAATTATTAAATTAATTTCTCCCTGAACATGTAATTTTGCAGTAATTTATAGGGTGCCTAATACTTTTGGCCAAGGCTGTATGTATTTGTTCCTAGGTCAAGAGTATTATTGTTATGTCCACCCAAACGACAACCCGAGAACCGTAATGGAGGATTAATATGTAGGCCTTTATTATCTATACTAATATTAAAACTGTAACGGGGTCAATTCTGTACATTAACTATTTTTTTCGTCTGTTCTTTTTCGTCTACTGTCTGGCTGTTGGAGCTTCAAATAAAACCCACTGGACAGAATTAGATAAAACTTTTCATAATCGAAGTTTAAAACCCGAGAATGATTATAGAATACTTTTTATCCCAGAAAATTGCTTTGTTCCCTTGGGATAACAGGTTAAAATTAATATAGCAACTCTGAAACCGCTGCACAACTCTTCTTCCGAAGCGAAACGAGGGTAATTTCTAGGTAATTAACATAACTCATACATGTAATTATCCTTTATATTGTGGCGACATCGCACACTACGTCATACGATGACGTCACGACAAAAACCTGAATCACGCTATTGGAGTTTCCTGAATTGTTAGCATATATACAAGTTCCGACTACCAACCGTCGAAGCTCAGCCGCTCCCCAGGTATTACAGCTCGCCTGGCGGGAGATCTCCCCTTTGCTAAAATCTGACAAACAAAAGCAGACAATACCTCCAAAAATAACCAAAATTTTGCTGTCAGTATAGATACTATGGATATTTATTGGTCACCAATATATCTCTGTAACGGGAATATTTAATTCCGCGGAGTTTTTGTCCGAGGCCGCATTTGGAAAACATTTATATAAATGGAAATCGTTTAACTTAATAGGTGTTATAAGCGCCGCTGGATAATATATTACTATTGCTGTATACATTTTTTATACATTTATTTGTATACATTCTGTTTGGAATATACATTTTTACTCTACCGTTTCGTATATTTATAATTCTCTAAATTTTTATGTATGTTGTCTGGAAGATATCGCTAATTAGTGATAACACCGCCTAGTTGTACAAATTTCCTTAAAATGTTCCTGTAAACTTTACAGGTGTACAGTAAAGAGGATTTGTATTTGCATATGGGTAAAGCTTAGCTTTGTTAATACGAAAGGTACTCGACCTCTGGTCAATCTGCAATGGAACAGCGTCGTAGAGCATGCTGTACGCCACCTCAGCTATGAGTAAAAATCCGTACTCAGTTGGGGGAAAACACAATTTAAAAGGAATTATATTAATGACAAAGTTTGAAATACCCACACTTTGCAACCCATAACAGTCCCACAGCTGGGCTCGGGCCTACCACGCTGGTCAAGTGTGACTGGTATACATAACAGACTTTCAAGAACTGTACGGGGAAGTCCTATTTTTGTCTCGAATGGGAAATCTTCTTGAAGGTACCCAACATGGGTTATATATAATAGGATTTTTACCCAACTTCTAATACGTAAGCTAGAAAATTAGAGGCGCATGCAGAATTCAAACTCTCAACCTCCCGTTCGATAGACCATCGTTCAAATCGTTAACCTATAATTTTTTTAAATTGCATCCACCATCGACAACGTTAACCCGTCAACCCAACAACAATTTCTCTCGTAAACAATTATCACAAACCATAAATCACAAAACACAATATTTCGTTACAAATTGATTCATAGCTCTCAATCCAATCTGACATGACCATGAAGTACGATGCATCATGAACGGGCGTCGTTACCATGGACTATTTCTATTCAGATGCCATTGAAAGAGTTTTGCCACCAGCTCGTTATACGACGCTTCTTCTTTCAAGGTACATTCATTGAGGTACACTTTTCTAGAGAATTTGTAATATCCAATAATGTCCAATAATCCGCACTTGGCCAGCGTGGCCATGGCTTGTATACCTAACATTGTGAGATGACCCAAGCTGAGTAGAGAGACAGTTACGGTTTGCAATGATGGGAACTTCCCTTACTGGTAAAACGGGGAAAAAAACTATCGTCTCTATATTGCGGAGTATCGTTGTGTAGGCCTTTCCGCGTCCAGAGCAGCGCGAAGCACTCTAGGCCTTTTCAGTGATGAGTAACTGGCCTCAGTAGTGGAGTCTAAAGGAAAAAGACAACAGAATAAACGAAGTCTTAACTAAATAGTTTCATAAAATATTCACCGATCTAAGTAATTCCAAAACTGGCTTACCTGTGAACAAAGTAAAAATAAAATTAACATCGAATTAAATCTTTACATCATACTTAAAATAATATTGTTTCATAAAAATACCTTATGAATTTAAATAATAATAATGAACATAATATGAACATAATAATAATTATGAACAAAATGAACTCTGAATGTTTTATTAGAACTACTACGTAAACAAACTAATCAAAAACCTCTCTTGGCCATTAAAATTTAAAATCTTTTAAATCTGACCACTAAGATGTTTACATTAAGTCTATTTATATGCAACTCAAATGAAGTGCGTTTATACACATTCCGACAGCTCTTACGCACATAAAATGTAATAGACCTCACACAGCTTGAGTATAAAATTTCCTAAATCTCCATATTAATAAATTAAGTTCACATATATCGTCTATCAAAATTGAAAACAAAATTTAAGAAATCTGTAATAAATATTATATTTTATGGATTGAATTCTCAATTTTCATAACTTACTAGCTGCGCCCGGCGCGCGTTGCTACGCATCAGCCTTGTGTGCGATCGATGTAATTTTGTTACCCATATCACTAGCTCTTCCTACAATCATTTTAAGTCTATAATGGAGAAATAATCGAACTCACAAATAAACATTGATTTGTATATATATAGATGATTGGTTACGTCTGAACTCGCAGTCTCGGGCTAAGGGACCTGTCAGGCCGAGGGACCCGTCAGGTCAAGGGCCCCGTCAGGTCGGGGGCCCGTGGCAATATTGCCACCCTATAGTTACGCCTCTATATCTGCGGGTAGGACTCTCCTAGACATGAAAAAGTTTTGACCCGACCAATTTTATATTAAAATCTTGCATATTTCACTACTAATCTCCGCTATACTGGTATATTAGTAAAAAGTTGCCTATGTATAATTTCACACTATAATCTGTTTCTATACCAAATTTCATCCAAATCTGTTGAGTAGTTTTTGCGTGAAAGAGTAATAAACATCTATGCGTACATCCTGCGACAGCAACTTGTACGGTGTAAAGCAGGCACCTACTAAAAGTGTCAAATAAGGAGTTGAATCAAAAAGCTAAATATCTGGACTCTAAGTAAGGAAACAGACTTGACATTGCAACAGTACCACTACACTATGCGATCTTGTCTAGCCAGTCCATGATAGCTTTTAATGCTTACGACTACGACACGACCTAAGATATGTTACGAAACGAAGATTTTGTGTAATTGATAGATAAATATCACAAAACAAACATGCGGCCATTTTAACCCAAACTAACCATTAGCTTGCACTATATTTTTTATACTATACATTATTAAATAAATACTTATACAGATATTTTTATTACATTCACACGCAGAATAAAGATCTGGTCATCCCAGAAAAGTTGGTTCTGCGTAGGGATCGAATTCTCTGGTTCTGGTTCTCTGATCACAAATACTTAATACCTATAGATTGGTACAGGAACCAAAGAGTAAGATAAATTTTTATAAGATGTTTAGATATACATCTCACAAATAAATGATTTGATTTGAATAAAATATCTATGAAATGTTTATCTTTTTATTTCGAATTTAGGTTTAACAAACGCTTTTTAAAGATGAAACTAAGCTATCACACAAGACCCTACGTGAAATCGTCTTGAATGAAGTCGCAAGAAACTTATAAGAAGGTATTTTCTCCTGTTCACAGTTAATAATAGTCAATATACCTATATGTATGGGAAAAAATAATTAGATACGTATATTTTGTTATATGCTTATGAATGTTTAAGAAGCAACGAGACGAACAATTTTGTACCTACCTCAGTAATGTGTTCCAAGCGCCAGAAACAATAAAAATATAACAAAATTTCGGTCTGTTGTCAGAAATATAAAACAATATTTGCAATATTAATTTCTCCGATACATTGTTCCACGGGTCATCAAGTTATATTGGAATATGTATGAAAAAGGAAGTCAGGACATTAATGAAGCTCACGACTTCATTGCAGTATCGTGAGTGGTAAATGTATTTTCACCTTTTACGACAGCGATGTGTGTGTGTCGGGGATGTATGTGTGAGGCTGGTTTTAAAAACGCGTGCGTTAGAATTTATTGTGTCAATAATGAACTGGCTGGGACCGCCGCGCGACCCTTTAGGGTTGACACTAGTACACAAAATGAATATTTAATATTAAATTGTTTAATAACAATTATAAGTATTATTTCAAACCTTTAATATTTATTAATATTTAGTGAACGTAAAATGTTTTTTGGGATATTAACACGGTGCTATAATTAATGTTAGTCTGATGTAAATGCAGACTGGCCATCTGATGGTAAATACAGGTAGATAGATGGTAGTTAATACCCCTTAACGTTTACGAAAGCAAACACCTTCTTAGACTTCACACGAAGTCTACTAATCCGCAATTGGCCTGCGTGTAGAACTACGGCAAGACTCATGCCCAGCAGTGGGACAGTTAAAGATTTTAATAATAATGATTTGATTGCTGTACCCTTCACTCAGTTAGACACTTATAAGCAGGTACAGGTAAGATTAAATGGCTGTAGAATTCAGCTAGAAATCAAACCCGTGACCATAGCTTCGCAAGCAGGTTTGATATCCATCCATCCAACTACGCACCGTGACCAACAAACTAACATGTAACTTAGCCTAATTAGTCATTATTGATAATGGACGTTATTGCCCGTATTAAAACAAGCTACATTACAAATTAATTGCTCATTAAAATCTGGAGCATCTCAGAACAAACCGCCGTTAAAATGTTAATGAGTTGTTATTGTTACAAGTTCTTGCAAAATTACGAAAGATAAAGATACTTACACACTGTCAGAGTACGGTATTTGTGTATCGGATCGGATCGGCGGCTTTATTTTTTATATTAATAATACATATGGTATACGACATAACCAAATAACACTATGTACCGTATCATCTGCTCGTTTGTTGACTGTTTTTAAAAAAAAGTACCAGTTGTAATAGGTGCATTGTGGACTTCAGGATTTATTGTAATTATTTTATTTTTATTTTTCTGACTTATATTCCCAAGACCCAATAAATTTCTATATAAATCGTGTTATAATTGTTATGTTTAATTATAATATTCCTTAATATTAACTAAATACCACTACTCCTATATAAATAGAATTTTGCGATAATCGAACAAACTTGCCTGAAAAGATATATAATCGGTTAAGTAAAATTACCAATTTGTACTGGCACAGATACAAAGTAAGAAAGTACCCAAGGGTTTTTCGATTGATGAAAACTTTTTGCACATACTAGTACAAAAATGTACACCTAAATACGAAGCGATACTAATCACCATCCGATAAAACTAAATTCAGATGCTCGGATAATGTAAAAACACAATAACAAAGCTTGTTTTGTGTCAGTTCGAACATGGTTATAGTAATTAGCTTAATTACCTACTTTGTTTGATAATTCAATGGTACTATACGGAAACACAATAAAGACGTAGCTGCGTTCAAATACTCTTGGTAGCCTTACGTTGTGTCCTAACGCAGTATTATTATAAGCTTATTGCGCTATCAATTGCAATTAGAATACGCCGCTAAGAGATATCATTAAATTGTATAGTTAGTAAGGATAATATTTTATAAATATTGTGTTGTAAAATGATATAAAAGTGTATTTATATCAGTTGAGAAAAAAAGATTTGTGAATTTAAAGCAGCGTGTAGTTACTAGTAAATAAATAAATAACATTTTTTTATGTCATTAGTTTACATTCGCGGCTACAGACGCGTGGCATGTTGATAAAAAGTAGCATTTTTGTTATTTTATAATCTGTTTCTATGCCAAATTTATTAAGATCTGTTTAATGTTTTTTGCACGAAGGAGTAAAAAATCCATCCTTACAAACTTGCGCATTTATTTAGTAGAATATGTATTCGATTTTTGAAAATTGAACTTTAATTAGAGAGTGCCAACCCTATTACCAATAATGAAAATCGGAGGCGGCGAGTCTTTGGCGGGCACAAAGACGCCGCTACAAGACCGCTTATCTCACCGATTACCATCGGGGGTAGCCACTGCCCACTATACTCCATGTACCTGTACACTAGCCTGTACAGAGTCTACATCATCGACTTATCGATCGAGAGTGAACGTCAATGTTAAGCAAGGAACGAAGCGGACTCGTCATTCCTAACCATTTTAATGCAAACGGGTACTCACGATCTGTTTTGGCAATACATGCCGTGTCCATGACCCATGCAACTTGGTCGAAATATCGGTAAAATTATGAACAGATACCGTGAGTACCCGTTTGTATAAAAATGTTTACTATCGTTGATGACATTAGTCTAAAAACATATGGTCTAGTCCTGGTCATATATGGTCTTAGTCGCAATTTCATGAGCGTTTCTTATTTGTCATTGCAGTCGTTAAGCTTTGCCGCAGGGTGCCATATGCTCACGATATCTGGCCTAGTACTTATTCAAGTTTACTAACCACCGGGCCAGTCATATAGGTACATAAGAAAGCTCGTTGTCGAAAGTTGTTTGCTGTTCCTGAATTCTCGTTTTTGGTAATTCAAAGTCATTCAAATTCAGAAGTCGTTCGCAAAAAATCCAGCTGGAATTTGTTATTCTCACTTATAATAATTATGCTTCAAAAGAACTTCAACTCTATATGATCCGAATTAGTTGACATTTCGTTGAGAAAAGACTCAATGTCGTTGGGGTGCAGTTGAAAGTCGATTGAGAATTTGAATACCAAGTTGCGCTCCAAGGACAAAGTCGCTACGATATTGCTACGAGCTGTAAATCGGCCGGCAGGTTAGTGCTGGCCCATGATCCTCTAGCTATCTTATAATATAGGTTTATATAGCCGCTAGTCCAATCTTCGGATTTAGATCCTACTAATATTATAAATGCGAAATTTTGTGAGGTGGATATGTGGATGTTTCTTACTCGTGCACGTAAAATCTATTGAACGGAACTGAATAAAAATTAGTACAGAGATAGATTATATGACTTTAATACGAAGAATAACACAGACTACTTTTTAACAAAATATCAGGCGGGCGAAGTCGCGGGCGGAACTGGTAGGTATATAAGAAAATTGCTTGCATATTTTACAGATTGATATCGACGCGGATACTTTACAATTTAAATGCAAACATGCCGTGACCACGATCCATGCAACTAGGTCGAAATATCGGTATAATAATAAACAGATCGTTAGTACCCGTTTGCATTAAAAACCGCCTGTATTTATGGAAGGTAAGTATAAGATACGCTCGTCAATCGCGTGATAAAAATAAGACATGCAGGATTGAACTCGGATCTTTCTGTTCCAACGACCGTTACCACTAAGCCACCACCCTCAGATCATTACTTACCACCGCTAAATTTAACAAACTCTGAAAATTAACGTTTCAATACGCATCGAAACTGTGCAACTTGGGTCAAATTACTCCGCAAACACGTTCCAACGACTTCTCTGTGCACCTTAGGCACAAAATCGCTTGAAACAACCTGCTTTTTTACTTGCATTTAGTATGTTAACATACGTGTTGTTTCTCGGAATATTGAGCCTTAATGTAACTCTTGTTGGTTTAGCCAGATGTTTGTAAAGGACGGAGACTGTTAGCGAGTACTACTGCGGCGTCGGCAAAGCCTCCATGCGGCTTAATAGTTTGAGCAAACGGTGCAAAGTTTAAACACTGCCTTTGGTTCCTATGCTGTATCCCTGTGCCTTGTTTACTGTATATTAACAGCTCAGGAATTGAGTAGTTGCAGTAGATCCGTGGCGCCCATTGGTAGCAGCGCTGGGTGCTTCGTAATGTGAGGAGATGTTTAACACTTTTAATAATATCCGTCTAGTTTAAGCTTCATAGATCTACAGGGTGGTTTAAAATTAACGAACGAAATTGCTGTATCGATGTTCTCTTATACCAACTACATGGGGCCCTTCAAAGAGATGAATATCCTTCTTGGCAGGCAACGCATTGGTGATCCAGGTGTTGGTAATGTTCCATGGCCAGAGACGATCACCTACCACCAGGTGAGCCATCTGATACTGTATCTGATTAAAAGATTTAAAAATAAGGTTTCAAACACATAAAATAATGTGGTCTCATAAGTAAAAAAATTAAACTGCTGTTGATTTTATTTGGTTTTAAAATTATTTCTGTTTTAAAATTTTATTTTTCAATATAACTTATACGTATTAAAATGATAATATTTACATACAAATATATTATTTCTAATTCGTTTTAGAACATTAAAATCAAATCAATATTTTTCATTCAATAGGCACTTAATTAAAACAACGCTATGATATTGTAGTTAACGAATAGGTACACGATACACCCTGTTTGTCAAAGTTTATTATGAATTTTAATTTCTTTATTTCAATTATTATTAATTAATTTTGGGTAAGTATTGCTATCCATGGGGGATGGTGACCACTAACCAGAGCTGTCAAATGCTGTCATGCTGTCAAAAATTTCTCATCACCATTGCTGTTCAGCAATGATCCACGCAACTTGATCGAAATCTGGCGCGAGAAACAAATCGTGAGCATCCGTACCATAGGATAATTAGGTGACCAATCTGCTCGTTTGTATGCATTACTTACACCTATAGGGTGTTTCAAAATGTTTGTATTCAAAACCGTAGAGGAAAGTCCATGTTTATTCATATTTTCTAAATATGTACAAAGACAACATATGTAGTGTAGATAACTACCTGATATCTCATATCACATATTCTAATTCCAAAAAATTCAGTCAACGAGGCGGGGGGTGTTAAAATAATGCACTGTGATTGGTTGAATCAAATTGCGCTGTATAGATCACATCTCTTGGTCGGATATTGTGATATACTAATAATATCATAAATGCAAAAGTTTGCGAGGATGAATGAATGTATTTTTGATACTCCTTCATGAAAAAGTACTGAACAGATTTGAATGAAATTTGGTACACGGATAGATTGGTATCTAGAATAACACATAGGCTACTTTTCATCGACATACCAAGCGGACGAAGTCGCAGGCGGATCCTAGTGAAATATGTATAATTTGGGTTGATTAACCCATCTTGATCATTTCGGCCTAGACTCTGGAAGGTAGGTTATGTAGTTAATAAATACCACTGACCAACACTTAACCACGGAAACCCAGCAGTGGGCACAAAGGCCCCCGCTCGTGTTTGCCCACACCAAACACCGGCGAATGGTGCCATTAAAACATTTTTAAAAACAAAAAATCCCCAAAGACAAACACGCATCGCTCTTTAGCGGTGCATCCTTTATGGAACGCCCGAAGTATGTACGTACAAAAAACACATAGATTTTTTCTAATTTAATACAATCAATAATAGTAAATTCCTATACCTTTATACTGATGAACAAAAACCGTAAAAAACATTACAAAATACACCTAACTTTGTTATATCGAATTTTACAAAAATTGATCCATTGCAATGAAAATTGAGCCCAGGGATTTTTAGGTCAAGGACACGGTTTTGATAAATCATCTAATGTCATTTCCAAAACCTTTGTAACATTTTGAAATTACAGTTTATATCTTTTTCAAAACTAAATATTTATTAGTATTAAGTATATATATTAAGTATCAGTACGTATGTATTAAGTATATAATTGTCTGAAATAGCTGTTGGTTAAATGTTTATAGTCGTTTTAGTTATAAGAGATCTTGTAGAAGGTCGTTAATGGATTAAATTCGTTTTATAAAAAAAAATCCATTTACAATACGCACCGAAATTCTACATATGTATTTTATCAGGCGTTTTAAAAATGGCTTTCGTATAAAGACGTTGTTACGTGATATTGCAATAACAGCTCTATAACAAAACTAAAATCAGCCCGTAATCTATCCAGGATCATAGATAAGTATATTTTAATTAAATGGTACACTCGCGACAAGCGTGAAGTTACCTTAGACTATTCAACGAAGCCGTGAGAAGAAAAAATTACAAGTCATTAGAGGCGTTATCAATCAATAATATCTTCTTGTCCAGCCATGCTACTGGGCTGTGGGGTGCCAGTGAGAGAGAAGAGCGATTAGCGGACAGTGGATAACGAATTCAAAAGTAATCATGTTTATCCAGTTGGGATATGTCTTATATTGTAATATAAGCGTAAGACGAACGAAAAATTGACAAGCTTCTGTCACAAGATTCTGCCAAATCTACACAACTGGGTCGATGTACCATATATTACATGTTAATTACAGTGTTCAGTCTCGTTACAGTTACGATACGAAAAACAAGTGTATTAGCAATATCTACTGTGCCATAATAGCGAAATCCGTTAACAAAAAATTACACAAAATAAAGTACGTAGTCGCAAACATTAACTTAGATATTAAGGTAAAACTGGAATGTCCTCGAACATATGGTTTTTAAGAGATTACTAAGTTGCGAAAAATGCAATATATAATAGAATATATTAGGATCATGATATGTAAAAACGCTAATAGGATTTTTTAAAATTGTATTTGATATGCAACTTTACATTAAAATATGTTCTACATTTCTAGTCAGGTCTACTGTTTCTTATCTATTTATAATCAATTACATTCCTATCATACAAAAATCTTTTTTGTAACCAGCGAGGCGATAAAATTTAAATAATTACGTAATCGCCCGATCTACAAATCATTACAAGGAACAGCTCATAAATATTCCGCTTATAAAGCCGACCCACCTCAAGGCCCTTTCTCAAGATCGAGATAAAAGCATTCAGACGCGATTTGACGTCTATATTCACATATCTACCGCCATCTTGGATTGAAAAAAACATGGCGTCTCCGTAAGTGTCAAACGATCAAAGATTAGACCAAGTTATGGGAAATTAATGTTGATGAATCATTAATTTTAGTATCTACGTTCTGACCAATATGCAGCAGTGAGAAACCAGTTTTAAGCTTTTTCGCAATTTTATAACTGAATAAATTTTCCAGTTTCTCTGTTAGCTTGCTTGCTTGACAAAGTCCAAATTTTGCCCAGAAGTAGCAAGGTACAATAGCAAAAAAATAAGACAAATGAGAAACGATTTCTAATATTCCGTACATGGATAATTCCGCTGCAAATATTTTATAAATGAATAACTTATACACTTCTGCCACAGTATAACACCAATGCCATCACCAAGATAAAAAAAAATATATGTAAAAAAGAGTTGAATATATTTAGATATTATATTCACGTTCTCTTACTGGTATTTATTTATTCATTATTGTCGGAAAAATAGGTTTTACAAAAGGGCATACTTTAGGCCTATTGGTATTCTGCCCCAATCAACCCAGAATAATGGTGAGAAATCTAATGGTAGGCGACAATAATTGTAAAAAAATATACGATATTTTAATATTTCTTATTAAATTTAACTGTTATTAACGACTATAATTGTATTTCATATACATCAGTTTAACAATACACAGGTTGTTTAAGGAAGCCGATACACTTTATAATATTAAAAGTTTTACGATTGAGCGGATGTATCGAAGGCCTGTTATGAAACCAGTTTTAACGAGATTGGAGCGGTCACATCCGCATTAAATTTTTGTCGCCGGCCATAAACCTTACTTACAAACATATAAAATGCACCTGTAATATGAAAAATTAACAAATATATAATAACAATTATAATGTATAATTTACTTATGTTTGTACCAATTTTCGGTCGAGGATTTTTAAGAATAGCAAAAAAAAAACAAGTATGATATTCAAGAATATGGCACACACGCCTTGTATCAATTATAAGTGATCATCCGACTTAGGTAACAGTTTCCTAGACCCTAGCTCTAGGTCCTAAAGCTTAGTCCATCATGTTCTTCCAATGCGGAGTGAAGGAGACCGAAAGAGTTTGCCATTTAGAATTCTTAACGTAATAAGTACGTAAGGACTGTATGAAAGGAAAGGTTATACAAAAATTTTATTCAGCAAAACCTACCTAACTGTTCAAGCACTTAAAATATCTTTGAAATGCAATTTAGCTTACTATTCTAAAGTTATTGGCATGCAGCTATGTCAATTATATTAATGGTATTTGGCGTCTTGCAAGGCACGCTCCTTGGTCCACTACCCTTAATTGATTAAGGCAGTAATGTAGAAGATATTTGTGCGATTGGTGATAAAAGGAGAAATATATATAGTTCCTTATATAATAAAACTGTAACTGATGTATTTCTATGAACGAAAGGTACTTGGATAAAATTTATATCTAAGGTTAGTAAGCATATTCCCATTTACAATTATTTCAAGATTTCTTGGAGGTCATTGTGTATGTAACCGTTAAATTATTGATGACCCACTACTGAGCACGGGTCCCTCCTCATACTGCGGATAGTTGGAGGGGTTAGTGTCGGATTTTTTAATCATCCGAAGGCCTCCATCATTGCTTAACAATTGCTATCTAACGATAACAATCGGGGCCGACGGTTATACGTAGCCTCAGAAACATGTAAGGGCTCATGAATTTTTTCGCACTAGCGGTCACCCATCCTCTTACCGACCGCGCCCGCTGTTGCTTAATATTTTCGATTGCTTACAATCGAAACATAAGTACTATACCTGCTATGATCAAAAATGAACGGCTGCGCGAACCAACATAAAGCTACAAGGCCGATTGTTTCGAACAAAATTTTCCACGACAAAATTATTTTTTAAACAAAGACTTGACTTGTATAAAGTAAAGCGAGTCATGTTAATTTAATGTGTTAATTAAATTCAAAATAAATTTATTTAAAAATATTTAAATAGCTTGATATAATTAATTTTAATCCATCGTAAACATTCGTCCTTTGGTCGAGTTACTAATAAGACATCAAGCAGTCACGCAGAAAATTATGCATTATGCTAATATGGATGATATTTCTAACGTAATAGAGATGATTTTGGCGTAAAATGATTATTGTTTTATGATATTATAGAATACTAAGTTTAAAGAATATCACACGTCGGATTATAGCCCTTGAATGGGGTTTAACTTAAGGACAGTGGTACAATCAGACTTACTTCAGGTTAGTTATCTAGAGCTTTACAAGTTCAGTGATAACTTTTCAAATGTAATTTAATTTAATTGAAACCTAATTTGATTAAATTATGTGTAATTTAATATTGTAATGTTATTTAGTAGGATTAACTAATATTTTTAATGTGTAAGTAACTTTGTCTGTTACCTTTATTCGTAAACTACTGAAACGATTTTGATGAAAATTGGTACAGAGGTAGAATAGAAGTTGAAAATAAACATAGGCTATTTTTAAATGCAAAAAAAAGGCTAGATAGGGTTGATATAGGGGATGAAAGTTTCTTTGGAAGTTCTATCGAAGGAATATAGACAGGTACGTTGATATAGAGGTAATATATGTCTTGAGTTTAACAGCTCGATAATAAAATTTGAAAACATATATTACACATAAACTTCTTTCACCGTTTCTTTTCTCCTTTATAATGGAACCGGTGGTAACCATTCGTCTTTATTAGTATATAAAAATACCTAGGCTTCAACCTATATCGATAGGTTAGGCCTATCGATAAGCACCGGTCTCTTTTCATACTGAGAAGACTTAGAGCATACTCAAATTAAAAATACCTACATAAAATAAGTTATTTAAGTTTGAATTTGAACATAAGAAAGCAGATCTCATGCCCCAAATTCTCCAATTGTACAACAAGCCTACCGATATTTAAAAAAACTTTGACATCTCCGCGCTACTGTGAGAGGTTTATGACAATGTGAACGGTGCTTAGGGGAAAAAAAAACAAAAATTGTAACCGGCCAGCTACGTTAGGAGATTATAAAATCGTAGGCCTTCTGTTTATTACTCCTCCGCCCACTATAAAACTTAAAAAGGATTGTCATTTTATCGTAGATATGAACATAAAAATAGCTTTTGCGAAAGAAAGCCTTTGGTAAAACTAAATAATCCAGATTCGAGAAATGATGTTTTCACAAGATTTTATTTAACTTGCAGTGTATGTTAGTATATTTGTATATTAGTTTGTTACGGGTCAAATCTTACAAGCTTAATTAGACCCACTCACTCTTACACTATGGAGTTGATTTTGTAAAATGTTTTCATCCTGATCACAAAGCAATTTTATGACAAGCATGACCTGATACTACGTTCAGGATTGGCTCCAGACAAGGGAACTCCTCAATGGCTAATAATACAATTATGAAACTTTGAGTGTATCTTTGTATAATGTATTTATAAAGCTTGTGTATTTAAATATTTTTAATGATTCTGGTTTCAAATTAAGAATGAGTCGTTTGCTTATAAATTTTATTAAATTATGATTTTATTATTAATTACACTATTTAAAAAAAAACCTTATAATTTATAATGATTCTCGCATATAAATTAATATTTTCAACTAAATAATAAATCACTAAGCAATGAATCTGCCATGGAATAATAGGCACCTAGCAAAGTCAGAATATCGTAAAATTATAATTACCTCAGAAATCTTGCACAGCAAATGAAAAAAAAACATGATCGATTTTGCATTTTCTAAAAATGGCTTAGTAATACCTAAATGTTTCTTTGTTTTTTAATTTATACCGTCGCAGATACTAAACGTTTTCAATGTTAGCGGGTAGGTACTCACGATTTACTTTCGATCACGATATTTTAAGTCTATACATATCAGCCCACGTCGATACTGTTTGTAGTAGTTGAAATCAAAGCCTCGAGTGCAGGCGCAGATTTGCCAGCCTCTCGGTCTACAGGATACACTTTGGAGAGTGTGCACAGGAATTGCTTCCTCCATCCTCATTTCGCCATCAAACGAGCAGACGCATGGCGGGTATCCATTCCTTCGTCGTTAACATCACATCCAGAACGAACGATGAGCTTCGCCTTATCTTTTATCACCCGTACCGCGGAGGATTGGAATAAGTTGCCTATGTCGGTGTTCCCGTTCGATAACAATGTAAATTCCTTCAAGTCAAGAATGAATAGGCTTCTACTAAGTAAGTGCGCTTTACCATCAAATACCATAGTGATACCATCAGGTGGGATCATAGTCAAGCGCTAACTTATTTATGATAAAAAAAAGTATATAGTAGCGACCGACGTCTATTGAATGTCTGTATCAAACTTCCTTTTGAGTTGTCAACTTAGTTTTAAATTACCTTAAGTAAAATAAAGACCTAAAAATAAGCCTTAAAAAAGATAGTTTGTCACGAAAACCCATAAGGGTTTACGTTACGTCCCTTTATATGTATAAACATATAAAGGAGTAAAATAATCTGTAAATTAATGTAACCGTACAAAATCTACAGACCATTTTTGCATTACGACAATATTTGTAAACAAACAAGTGGGTGACAATGGCACAGATTCCTTATAAAATCGTCAAATTACATTTTTAACACACTAACATCTTTGGCCGTAACAACTTTTCGATGCCACAATACGCCAGTTTTGTAAAAATAATCAAAAAAGTTGTACACATCAAATATTTTAAGTATTATTTTGGCACAACATTTGTTTACAATGATGAAAACGGACCAAGTAAATACATATTTATGAAAATTTCGTTCTCTTCATCAATAAATTCGCTTACACACTCACACCTCCGCATTAAAGTTGCGGTTTGCATTCCTGGACTAAACAATAAATTATGACGCATCACATGCTAGCCTATAATAGCCGGTGATAGTCTAGCAGGTGAGAATTAGGCCTCTTACTCGGGGGGCCCAGGTTCGAATCCCAGGGCGCGCACTTTTGACTTTTCGAAGTTATGTGCGTTTTAAGCTTTTTAATGTCACTGCTATAAGGGTGAAGGAAAACATCGTGAGGAAACCTGTACGCCGGTGATTTTGCAAAACTTAAAGGTGTGAAGTCTGCCAATTCGCACTTGGTCAGCGTGTTGAACTATGGCTTTAACCTTCTCATTCAGAAAAGAGACCAGTGCTCAATAGTGGGCCGTCATGGGTTGAGATGATGATGATGAACACATCACATATACCACCCACTAGCCGAGAACAACTATTCATGTGTTTTATAACGCCGGGAGCTCTTGCTTTAACGGCACGGACACTGTCAACTAGGCTACTTTTTTTGTTATTGTACTAATTCACAATTAAACAGCATAGTAGACTATCGCCTTCTCTTTTTACAAGGTTTTATTTAACTTGCAGTGTATGTTTGTATATTAGTATGTTATGATATTTGTATAATAGTTTGTTACGGGTCAAATCTTGCAAGCTTAATTAGACCTACTTCCTCTTACATCGACCGGAAATTTCGCACATAGCTTTCAGCCCGATAACAATGCATTTTTATGACAAGCATGACCTGATACTACATTCAGGATTGGCTCCAGACAAGCGAACTCAACGTTTAACAACATAGTAGTTATGAATGTTTGTGTATCTTTGTATTATGGATCTATAATTAAAGCTTTAAATATTTTTAATAAACCTTGTTTATATATTGTATAAATCAGTGCTTGACCGCGGCATTATAAGAGAAGATGCTAGCCCAGCAGTGGGACTACTATGGGTACTAATGATGAATGTAATTATAAAAACATTGAGTAACTTTTAAATATCGGTAGTAATAATTGCTAGTGTTGTCTTATAATACATATTGTAAAATAATCCTTCTCAGTGTACCTAAAAAAAGGTTTATTTTTAATCTCATTTGCATTTTTTGTCCATGCCTCAGAAGCGGAAAATTGGCCGATAGTAGTCAATATTCTTAAAGGGCATGACTAATATAAAAGGATAACAATGCAGTAACGGCAAGTGAAGAGCTCACTAACTGCCAGCTCTTCGACACTTCTACCGAAAAACAGAATGTTCGAGTATATTAAAGCTAGTTGTTATTCAAAATACGTACGTACAATACAAAAAAAGATAAGAGACCACAAGTACCTCCTTGAAACACGCCCAAGCACATGGCACTCACAAAAACGCTAGGTAACTTCCGAAAATAAAAAATATTGGAGCCGAAACGTCAGCTATACTACAAATGCTCTATAAATCATTTGGATAGTACGTAGACACCAATTCTACCATGGTCACTGACCTACGGTGCCTAAAAAAAAACTTAAACCTGACTTACGCCTTTTTTTCTCACACCGGATATCAACGCGTTGGCGACAAATGCTGGCGCCTGTTTTATTAACTCACGCTCAAACCAAAAGTAACCTTCATAGTAATAGATAAAGCTGATTTTTGAACATATTTTCAAAACAAATATCGGGTCAAAATTGTCGCCAGCCTATTGTTTTTACGCATTTGACGCTCATTTTCGTTTGAAACAAAAAACTGTGTACCAGTTACACGGTTGTGATCTCTTGAATCTGGTCCTGGCCATGCGACTGGACATTTTAAACTTGCATTGTTCTTCCAGATGTATACAATTGACTGATCGATGCATAAAATTTTAGATTATCTTATACCTACTAAAAACAAATGCACTTTATAAAAAAAATATATTTCTAAATTTAAACATTAAAATTTTATGTACTCGCCTATTAGGATACTGCAGCAGGTACATACTAACTAATAGTGTCTCAATTACCTCACATCAAAACTTTGTCTATGCTTGATAACAAAGAGATTTTAACCTTAACAAAAAAACCACAAATAACTAACACAAATAGAATCTCAAAAGAATGTAATGAACTTGAGAGGACACTAGACAACAATTTATCCACCAATGCGAAAGTGCTTACAAACATTTAAAGGCGCAAAATAAATTTGAACACAAGGCTAAGCAAAACAAAAGACATGATTGACTTGGCAGGTACATTTCGGCGCCATGCTTATCAAGTCGTCGCTGAGATAATAGCAAATATTTTGCGTCTTCGTCACCTCGCCACAAGAATTTTGCGCTCGACGGATTCCAAAAAAAAAATCTATTGTCAAAACAGATGTCAAAAAACACGGTCTATGAAGATGTTTTCAATTTAATTTGAGAGCTGTCAAAATGGGCGTTGTTTGTGGCAAATTATGATTGACTGCTCGAAGGAGATTTGACATATTTTTGGGATAACACACCTCAATTCTGTTATGTCATGCCGGAGTAATTTAAAAAGCGCGTGTAATGGTGCAAAGTGCCAATCAATTCGAAAACAGAGCGCAGATTGTGATTCGTAATTTTAAATTATGAACGCAAAAGTTACTCATTAAGCTCACAGATTATACAAATTCAAATCCTAAGATTAAACGAACGAATTCGGTTCGAAAAAACTAATCTCGTCGTTATCGAGTGTCCCCCATAAAAGACCTATAACGTCCGCAGAACAAAAAAAAGACAAAAGAAATGTTCGAAAAAATCTGGCGTTATCTGTGGCCGGCGCCAGTGGTAGCGAGGCGGGCCGCTTTTTTTTTAATTTTATTCTTTTCCGAAGCGAAAATCCTCGGCGTTCAGCCTGGTAATTGACAGAATTTACGCATCCGATAAGGGAAAGGTTTTATATTAAGTATTACTGGTTTACTTTCAGTCGTAGATTGAAGCCTTTCGTTCGCACACTTTTTGTTAATGTTAAGCTTTGTGTATCGTGCAATATACAATATGAGTATGTGGAACGTCATCGTTGAGGTAGGTAACATGTTCTCTTTTCTTGAAACACCGTTGTATCGTTTTTTGGGACTAGGAATATTATAATATTTTTTTATCTTATTATTCTACTTTCCTGTAATTTTAAAATCTAAATCATTAAGTACTAAAAATATTAAATTCGTTGTATGTTAAGGTACCAACATGTCGTTTCAGGAAGATAAATCGAAGTCATATTTTATGAAGGTTCGATAAAAGAAACGTTTAAAAAGAAAATAGTCCTTAAGAACTAACGTACTTGTAAGTAAGTTTACTTCAACATTGCGGCGGCGCAACCCAGTGGCGCAGCTGGGCTCGGATCTTCTTTCACAATGTGAGAGATATAAGCCACGCGGGCCAAGCACTAGTTGACACACCTTCGAGAACTTTATGGAGACTGAGGAGTGCAGATTTCCGCAAAATGTTTTGTACCCAAGCAATTAACTTGAATACGCACAAAACTTTAAAAATTAGAGGTGCTCGATTCAGCAAATTCGACAAGCTGTACTGACTTATTATGCTAGGGCCCTCCCGCGACGTTGTTCTCGTCGATATGTCGATAAAATATAGCCCATGTTTTATTCTATATCAAATTTTATTCAGATTCGTTCAATAGTTTTTGCATGAAAAAGAAATAAACATCCATCCATCCATCCGTAAACTTTCGCATTCATAAAATTTGTTGGGTAAGATGATGTACCAACGTATAAGAGTATGACAAATAAATTTTGTTGGAGTCATTATTTCATAACAAATAACTTAGAATAAATTCGAATAAGTTAGTGGGAATAAAGTAGCGTTCGAGTTCTGAGCCCGTTTTTGAAGTGACATTTTTTTAATCTGTCTAATATTTTTACGCGTGGGCAGTACGCGCGCGGCTCTTTGATCCTTTTAACTCCTCATTAGGACTTCCGCGTTGGCGCCAAAGGGTTGACCAATTAGAGGAAATGTATGCCCACTCAGACCTATTAGTAAGTAATGATTCGAATATTTATTCCAAATTCGAATTCCCCATTGACAGCTATTTAAATTTAGAACGCAGGAATACTTTTAAAACAATAAACTATACTTTACTGAATGTGATATATGTAAGATGCATCATAGACAATTCGAGTAGAAATCGATTTTTATTTTCGTCAATTCGACTAAATAGTTTTTGAAAATAACTTATTCATGAGTAAAATCTAAATGCTTGAAGCCAAAAGATGACTTCATATTGTTTTAAGAAAATATATAAAAACGCCAAGATCGTTTACCAAGCGCTTAATTAAAATACGATGAATGCAAATAATATGCTAAATACATTTATATTTCGTGTTTAGTTATACGCTTTCGCTCGTAAATCTTCGCCAATTTCTATCCAGGACGAATTCTAAACTAACACTAGCATAAATGAGTTATCGTAGCTTATTTATTAAAAGAAAATACTACTTGACAGCTCTAGATTTCGGTATTTTCTATAAAATTATCCGACAAATGAAAAGATGAGCAAAATCACTAATTTTTTCATCCAAAACCATAAGTGATACATAATTTATCAATTTATTTAAGTAGCCACATTTTTAACTTTAAGCTTTGCTTTAATAAGAGACATTATTTGATTATCTGTATTATTTGATTAAAATCAAATAAATAATAAAATAGTTAATATAAAACCGCAAGCAAGAAGTTTTAACTACGACTACTCTTCGGAGCGACAACTGCTGACCAGTCAGCCAGAAGACTTGTCAGCATTATCCATGAAGATCATTTGAATTCTGTAATTCCCATTGAAGTGACCTAAGTTCAAACTGCTAGGCCATCACTGCTTAGCTAGTCCTTACATAGATAGCCGTTATTCGTAGAAGTAAGTGTATATATAAAAGTAAAACTTCTTGGGAGATTCTTGCCGCCCCCTCCAAGATAAGTCACCGTAAGAATTTGTTGAAGGACATACTTTGACTTTCAAAAGTGTTTGTAAAAACTTACTTCGAATACCTATATTTGATTTCATAATAGTTCTGGCAAAACAAATAAAACAATTCATGATCATTATTCATTAGTCTCAACTGTTACTTCGGTGACAAAACATAATTTATTATTCTAGAAATTCTAATTTGGTAGCTTGTATAATCTGTGCTGGTATCTTTTTAATTATGGCAAGTTATTATTATATTCTAACGCTAACAGCCAAATGGCGGGTGTCGAAGTTAAAAAAGTCGAAAAAAAAATAAAACATTAGTTCGGTGATATTACAAAAGGATTTTTTTGGTATTTTTTTACACGTTGGGTATTTAATTTTCATATTTAATTTTCATACGGACCTCTAATATTTTGAAACATATTATATAGCTACATTCAAAAGGAATAAGGTAGGATTCGAATAGTAAACGAATTTTTCAAAGTGGTCCAGTAGTTTCGCATCCTATTCCCCTCAAACAATCTAATCTTTCTTCTTTATAATATTGGTAGATTGGATGTCCTATTCAAGTGTCCTATCATTAAATTTTTACACTATATGTTAAATCCAAAATCCTTTATAGGGAATGCATGACATATGCTACAAAAAACAGAGGCAAATCAAAATTCGATTTTGGTATTTAATAAAAACCTACACTGAGCCCCATAAAAGACCGTATTTCGCAAATATAAAGATACAACTAATATGTACATATTGTTTATAATCGTTAATTTATAAAGAAACCGTGTGTGAGTTGTCCAAAGATATTTATTTATTATTATTTATTATTAAACCTAACTTAACCTTGACTAAAGGGGCGTGGGCTTTCAAGCCATTTATTCACGCAGTCCTAGTCTTGGTAGCCTGCCTAGATAATACTATAATTACAGAGAATATCCAATTAAATGAATTATTTATTTGTTTACCCGTGAACATGTTATCATGTTTTTACACTATAATTAACGAAGTATGAAACGTAACTTAAAGAAACATATAATATTAACTCATGTAGGTTTTGTCTGGCAATAGGGTGCATGCACCTATGTCGTACCACAAGATCAAAATTATAATTTGTGTCAGGTTATCCATCGTTTGATAGCTTTTTAAATATACTTATTTAAATGAGATCTTTTTAAGGACTTTTTTTGGTGCTTGCTCTTGTTAACTTTTTATAACACCTTTAATCGGCTCGTGCCACTGAATCTAAAAAATATTTCATTTTTATGTTTTCCATAATATATTTTCACAGTCATTTAAGTACTCATTAGGATTCCTAAACTCTGAATGCGACGTTGAGTTACTGCGAAATACCGGTATTTCCTAATAACCTGTTTGTTTCCATAACCTATATGGTTGTTACGAGACTAATAAAATAAACGACTTCTGTAAGAAAACTCGTCTAACAAATTATCATTATTTATTGTCTTTGACGTTAGTTGATTCTTTACTTTGTAACGGATATAACCCACCTGGAACTAAAAATGGAATAAGTCTGAATCAGTTTCTGGCTATATATTTTTTGGTAGACGTGAAATATGTTTTTAAAAATATTTTATATTTAGTTTTATTTTTAAAATATCTATTTACCCATATTAAAATTTTTACACCGAATGACAATTCGTTATTATTAAAAATTTATTTATTTATTATCTATTTTTTATCTTCTGTACTATCCTGAAGAGAAAGAATTTGAAAAAAATGCATTATTGCGTTTTTTTACATGTTAATTAAGTTATTTTCAACTGTTATCACTACCATTTTGTGTAGTAATAGACCTTTCTATGGTAATACTATACTTTACTCAACGAAGTATTTAATCGGCTTTCTGCAATAAGCCCATAAATATATTTTGTCGCGATATTTTTCGCAAAAGTTTTCCTTAGTAATAAATAAATAAAAGCTTGTGATCGCTTATGAGTCAAGTGTTAGATACTTACTCAAATGGTTAATGTTATTTTTTTATTAAAATTTCTATGTTTATTCTCTTTAGTGGTAACATAGAGAAAGCAAATGAATTCTAATGTGACCTACCTAAATTTATGTTTTGATAAGGAAAAATAGTGATTGACTACAATTCCACCTGATGGTTTGTGGCGATATTTTTGATGGTAATGTGCACTAACTTGTAAGAGCTTATTCACGTTTGTCTTGTAGACATTTAATGGAATCGATGTGAATGTCGTTTAAATTCATTTTTTTGTAAGTGTTACTTTGTGGGTATAACGAAATAAATAAATGAATAATAAAAACAAGGCCGTTATATTCCATATATACATATCTGCTTAATAATTGCAACACGAATCTTATCTAACTAAAATTACACGCCTTACCGAAGACTTGACTATTTTTAATGTAATTTTATACAAATGGATTCCTAATGCTGCCCCAAGATGTCCAGATATTATCTTAATGAATAATAATAAATGTCGGATCACAGATAAAACTTGTGGTGTAGATAATTTGAAATATATTATGTGTGTCTATTTATACATATTATCTGTGACATTCTGTGGTGTAGCTACTCTGTATATCAATATCGTTTCTGAATATTAGATTTTTTTTTAAATGTCTAAAATATTTACTTATTTATGTTTATGTCACCTCTTTTACAAGAAACAAGGGGCAAAACTTAATACCTAATGGCATTGTCCACCAGTCAACCCTGGATGGTTGTGGAGAAAGATTATGGTACGTGTTTTACCATTGTTGAATAATCTTATCAATATACAAAACATAATTTATTTATAATATAATACGCAAATAATACAAAAATACCACATATAATATAAAAATATATATTCATATACACATTATATATATATATATAAATCCTAAATAAATACTCATACTAAATATATAAACATACAAACTTATTATAGTGCACAATGTGCTACAAAAATGATGCAACTGCATTTAGGAAATGCTCTCGCAAACGCTTTTTGAGGAACTTGCTGGCTGCCTGTCTCAACTCAGTAGGCAAGGAGTTCCAGAGTAGTGTTGCCTGTACCGTGAATGAATAATAGAAATCGTCACTAAGATGTAGTGAAATATTTAGTCTAAGGTTAGTGAACGACAGAAGTATATATTCTTTTATGTTATTAGATATGTGCCGACTATGACTTTGGCCGACTAGCCGATTAGTCGGTTACGAAGAGGTAGACTCAGCCGACTATATTTCGGAAGCACAGCAGGAACATATATTGAACAGCTGTAAAACGGATTGGATTTCATTTGTAATGTCTAATAGCTTCATATTGCAAAATATATAAATAAATAAAAGGTTTACTAAGATGTTTTCTAAAAGAAAAGTTGCTTTGGAACTTACTTGGAAGCAATCTTAGGAGTAATAATAAGCTATATTATAGTATTGTAGTATATATCTGTGGCACCTGGCTTCAACCCATGGATGGCCTACTACTGAGCACGGGTCTCTCTTCGTACTGAGGAGGCCTAGAGCATATTCCACCAGGCTGCTTCAATGCGGAGCGACAACTTTTGTACCAAAAACATTAATGGATTTTTTTTGGTAACTGGTAATTCCTAGTATATAAAAACTCTAAAGAAATTGTTCATTAATATTTTATTTTATTTTATAATGAATATTGGATATTTTAAAATGTGAATTATGATAAATACTACAATTAAGTACTACACGTACATAGTAAGACGGATGGTCGACTCTCGTCGACCTGCCTACTATTCGATGACTACGATAGGGGCACGTCTCTAATTATTATCTCCTATAACAGGTACTCACTATGCTCTGCGGAACCTTAGGAGCGTTGGGACTGACTTGGCCAATACTATTAACACCCATGACCATAGAACAAGTATTCATCTGTTATATAAATATCTGCCACGACCCAACATGGACACGCTCTAACTAAGCAATTTTTTTATTTTCCTGTGTATTAATCAGGTACTGCAATGGAGGTACTGAGGCTATAACTGCTAAATTATACATTTTGTATAAATTTGCTTTGTTTTAAAAGATTTGGAATGAAATGTAACGAAAACGAAACGAAACTAAACGAAACGGTACTGCAATGGCAGCCTAATGAGGCTAAAACAGCTAAATTATACATTTGCTTTGTTTTAAGAGATATGAAATAAAACGAAACGAAATGAAACGAAATGAAATAGTGGGCACGAGAAGAACTAATGAAATTTTCCAACCAGTGTTCACCCGTTCTCCAATCGACCGCGCCCGGTGTTACTTGTAACTTTTTCGATCGCTTACAATCGAAACAAGCCGAGCTACTATAATAGGTAGGTATCATCATCTCAACCCATCAC
>DWJZ01001131.1:0-25290 GCA_018249125.1 Asbolis capucinus | reverse complement strand
TTTTAAATATTTCTTTCTGCTCGTCGCAGAAAAAAAAATGTTCTGAATGGGTATCGAACCTACGACCTGCGGCTTACTACCACCAATCAACTAAATATTCCTTGTCAATATACACTGTCGTCTGTGTCATTACATATTTCAGCTTAAAATATTCCAAAAATATATGTAACTTGTTTCAATCAAAAGTCAGGGTAATTCGAAAACAAAATGGCGGGCGAATGAAGCTTCTACGGGGAAATTTGAAAACAAAATGGCGGACGAGTGTAGATTCCACAGCCAGAGCAGATAATATTCGCTAATAACATAAACTACAAACATATGGACTTGATCGCTCTGACCCCAATACACAGAAAACATTTACGTTACATTGTTGAGAACCTTCCAGTCCAGAGTCCAGGTTACCTCATGTTTTGATGTGATTTTCCTTAGTGACGTATAAAGTCAAAATACACGTAGATTCACAGATAAAAATGTTACATTCAACGAATCTAACCTGTTGCCCTTTACTATGTATATTATCTATGTGAGTATCTGTTTCTAATATAAAAATAAACGCAATTTACTAAATACATATGTAATTATGTATATATTTATACATTTAGTTTTAATTTTCCTGTTTGTTAATGTGTTGCTAATCTTTGGAATGACTGAACCGATTTTGATCGATTTTAACCGACAGATAGCTGATGTAATAAGGAGTAACTTAGGCTACTTTTATAATCGATTGTTTAATTTTAGAATTATAAAATATAAGTTACCGTTACATCTGTGAACTGCACAATTACATCTAAATACCACGCGGTCACCAGTACAGCAATTTTTAACAAATTCGCTACCGCTCATAACTTGGAGTAGGTCATAAATTTATTGCTAGGTTGAACGAAAATATGCTCTCTTCTCTCAAAGCCTTCTGGAGACTGTCACAGCGATAAGTTAACCATATTTGCTATAACATTATTTTACTACAATTTGTAGTAAAATAACTAAATAGATTGAGCCTAAAAAGGTTTCCTACTGAGCACAGGCTTCTCCTCGTATGGCGCCTAGAGCTCCATGCTGGCCCAATGCTGATTGGAATAGGAGTTAATGACCGACCCGAGTTTTCCATTTGAAGCTTATAAAAATTTGCATAATTACTCGAAAGGTATTTACTATGTTTATCCATTTCCGTGTATTTCCTTAATTATTTTAAGCGTAAATGAACTCTGTTACCAGGAAAAATCCTTTTTGTTTACATCAGACAGGAGATTTTCTGGAATTCGGATAAGGTGCTTTAATTGCCGGCGGACTACTTATTTTATTGGGATTAAATATAAAAAAATATCTAGTTGTGTCTATCCCCTGGGTCCCTTGTGAGCAACGCTGGCTCAGAAGCTGGTTACGCACATGAGAAGATCTGGATAGGTAGTGGTTGAAGCCGTATCACTCGGTATCAGTTTGTTAGGTATAAACTTGAATGTTCTGCGTTTCATCCGTTTAAAAGAACTCACTACGTCTTATCACTTAAACGTAATAAACAGAATCAAAACAAAACACTCCACTCGTAATATTTGCCTGCTACTTGTTTCATTACATCCGGAACGTCGTACCACTTGTACTATATCCGAAGGCAGATAAACGGGAAATAAAAACAAAATCCGCGACCTCTTATCATTTGTACCATCCTAAAACTTAATAAACGTGGTGTTAAAGCGACATCTGAGCTTGACATCTCGCCGTGAACATAATTTTATTTGCAGTTGTCTCTTTGACATTATATCTTTCAGACAAGATTTTGTTGCCTTAATTACACTTTATTGTTTGCCGTGTGGAGACGAGCGTGGGTGATGAATGTTTTAAAAATTGTATCAAAAAATATCTGAGGGTATCTGTAATGGGTTGGTGTGGTGGGTTTATTGGTTTGTTTACATTTACCATGATTTCGACTCAGTTACATGAACGACAGGGTAAGATACTCTCAGTCGTAATGTCTCTTACCCTTACCATTATACACGCAGCTAGCTCGAAACATCGGTATACTGTCCAATGATTATGAGTTAAACAGTTTAGTGTCCACGATGATGAGCGTTTATCTTACTTTCGCAATAAGATTGTATTGCGGGTATCATAGGCAACAAGACAGCTGGTTAACAATGTACTAACCTAACCTAACCCAACCAGATCAGGTTCCCGTTGGGGAAAAATGTGTGTGCCATCCTGTCTGCAGAACTTTTTCTTACCATTTTGTACAAAATATAAAATGGCTTGTAAGGTTTCTAGCGACTCTTAAATAATTGCGCAATTAAAAGAAATAAATACAGAATGAAAATATGATTAGTGAATATGTTATTGAAAATATTGTCCTTTGTACATTGTTGTTTAATTAATACAAAAATGTATCTGTCGTACAACCGCCCTCATGATTAAAAAACCACTAATTCTGTGGAAACCAAGAATTACTCGGTTTAATGTATTGTGAGATCTATTTTATACTATAAAATAAACGATTCTAATTTTATTCGATGCCTTTAATCCCTGACATCCAATATTTGTCATTTAGGTTCTGCGCGATAGCTACTGTTACAAATGATCTCGCAACTGTTTGAATATTAAAACCGGTAAATTTAGGCACATCAATTTAGGCAAATGCTGCTACCAGCTTAGCCGGCCTTTGCTAGGTATACCAAAGCCAAGCAAGTGAGATAAAATATTTTAGGCGAAATTCGAGCCCTCGTTCTCTCTTGACTTGGGCTAGACCCCAAAACTTAATATCGCGGTGTTAAACGGCACCGACTGAGTTTGATGTCGTTCTTAGGAACGTGATTTTATTTTCATTTCGGGTTAATGCTGCGTTATTCTCTGTAACTTTTGAACCTTAGTTCTTAGTGCAGTTTTATTATATGCATGCTAAAAAATTTCTTTCCTTCTTTTTTAGTATATATTAGTTAGCGCTTCAGTACGATCAGATGGGATCGTATTTTGTTATCTTCTCAGCGAATCTCCGTTCGTATAAATATTACAAATACCTAAAAATATATAGTACCATACTTTGCCTCTCCACTTTTTCTCCTCTTCCTTTTTTTTCACCTTCAGTGATTTTCCTTCAACATTCTTCTGTCACCCGTCTTGAATCGGCCTGTTGTTGGTGAAGTCCGTTGGTGCCATTACTCCAGATCCAGCAATGTACTGCTTCCCTTGTCTCTTTCTCTTCCCTGCGTACGTGGATCTATTACTTCCTTCGTGGCTAGCAACGCGTTAGTAACACCCCTATCTGGTGTTGCTAATGTCTATGGGCGGTGGAGATCACTTTCGAACAGGTGCACTGTCTGCTGGTTTGATTTCTTATAACATAAAAAACACTTAAGAAATTACATTGTATCACATAGGTAAGTCCACAAGTGAACATCTGGACAGTTCTATAGCCTACTTGGCAGTGACATTGCCCTCGTGAGAGACTATGGTTCGAATCCCGTCGATATTTATGTAACAAAAACAGATATATGTTTGTTCTTTGGTCATGGGTGTTATAAGTGTCTATTTCATCCGTACTCTTCGTGCGGTGTATGAGTGCGTTAGGGTTTATATATTTTCTAATTACTCTTTACTGACTATAACTTCCGGACTATAATCTATATCTATGCCAAATTTCATCAAGATCGGTTCAGTACTTTTCGCGTGAAGGGAGTGACCTAACAAACACCCAGCCATCCCTACAAATTTACACATTTTTAATATATTCCTGAGAGATATGAATATTCCTGAGAGATATGAATGGATAGTAAGGAATAAATAGAAAATAATAGTTCTATTGGAAATATTTTAGGGATGGAACCCTAAAAGCTCACAAAATAATAATTTCAAAGCCTGAAAATGGCCCAAGGTTGGAATGAAAGCATTTAAATAAAGCCTTGTCAGAGGCTGTCAGTGGCGGGAAAGCTTTTTATGAAATCCTCGGTAACTTTAGGTATCGGTTGGGGTAGATCAAGGGCAGGGGTACAAAACTTTTAAAGGCTGCCAGAAGGTTATGAACTAAGATATCTGTATCCTGGTCAGAGGTAGATAACCTTTAAAATCCTCAAATGATAAAAAAATCAAAAAACCTGAGGTGTTTTGACTCGATGGTATTTTGACTATTTGAGAAAGTGAAAAAAAACCTTTTAGGTTTTGACTTTCGTTAAGTGAGCTATTTCTAATAAGAAATAAATACTTTGTCATTAATACTTTAAAGATATTTAAAGTACAGAACTATCTCTGTTACAGTTTAATTATTAGTAGGCTGACTGAACACACAGGAAATACCGGTGTGATAGAGAGTTGGTGGCTGAAGATTTATGAATGACGAAGGAATTTTGGACAGATACATTAAAAAGGCGGCAGAATAACTTTTTGTACCAGATTTTGGTGCGCTTGCGTTCACGGGGTACATCGTCAAAATCTGGTCTTTTTTGTCAACCCTACCCACGCAAATATTGCAGTTCCTAATTAATATGAGGTCTATCCCTTCTTCTATAGTGGAAACGGTATTGCCATGGTAAATGGAATTAATTGAGACTCGAATTCGATCCCTTCAAACCATGACATTGACATGTCCACTGGTGAAACCTGCCAACTACAAATAATTTTTTCTTATATGTTGCAACTCTTGCGGAACAAATTGACGATTTGTTCGCCAGGTGCCGACACAGTCTATTCCCATGCTATTTAGTTTGCGGACGAGTGTAGGGGAATTGTAGTAATTTTCCATCTATAGCGTGTACCCGGCGCTGGCTTTAAACCTTGTTAAAGGTTTAGAATACGCCGGGTACACACTGTGTGTGGATCTGCTTCATTTGTAGCTTCCGTACCAGAGTACGCATATACCAAAAATCACCACATATTCAATAGCCATATGCCCACTCTTGCTGCTTTTGGGACGAATTGATTAAAATCAAGCCATCCCTTCCACAGCAAGAGTGAGTCATCAAAAGATTTACGTTCTGCTCCATGTTATAAATCGTCGAAAATTTAAGATGCAAATGTTGAATGACGGGTTCCACCTTGAATAATTTAGCTTCTAGAAATGGATACATCTGCTTATTAGTTGGAAGCGCCGGAGTGACATACACACCCGAAAACCAGGTGTAGTAATTGGTATCCGTATTCCAATATTCTTCAATCCGGCTCTTTACTACCCCATCGCCAGTATAACTTCCAAATATAGAAATATCGTCGATAGTTACTGCTCCCCATTCGGTGACACGGATACTTGGGTATAGTTCGTTTTTGGTTATCAGTTCCAAGGCCAGTTGATGCGGGTACCTATTCGTTTCTGTGGCAATATAGGAAATAAATTAGTTATACCATATTGCCTTAAAAACCTGGTACGTGTCACTAAGCCTGATAGTGGAAACACAATGGACATTGTAAAATGGTTTCCGCCTTTCTGTTGGGGGAACCGGAGGATTTGGAAAAGCTGTCCATTTGAAATTTAAAAAAATATTGGGTGAATAAATAGTTCCATCAGTTTTCTGTTCTAAAGTATTTATTTTATCAAAGGTGGCAGCGAGGACATTGAAGCTAGTAGTAGAACTAGATGAAGGGACAATAGAAAGGTTAGAGGATGACGTGGGCACTGGGATCTCATTTATCACCTTCTCTTCATCCTCTGGGCTCGGCCAGAGTTCCCGAGCTACTCTGGGTATGGGGACACAGCTCCCAATAATTTCATGACCATCATCGTCGTCATCTTCACCACTTCCTGTTGGAATATATTATTAATTATTATTTTCAATTTCAAATGAATAACTTAAAAAGTGAAGATTTAATAATTATCATTATGCAGTAACTGCAACATTTCTGTCAATTTCAATTGGGTTATATGTCGAAGGTGTATTGCCACCACATTCGATATACCTGGAAAATGATATATATTTATATATATTCATAAAGGTGTTTGATGAGTCTAATATTATCCTTTCGCCAAATTAAATTCCAATTTAAATAACAAAAATTTTTGCTATTGCAAACTACCCACGATTTATGAAACAGTGTCACAAGTAACACTCGATTAATACTGAATTAATCGTTGTTGCTCGAATCTTGTACTAAGTACTTCTATCTTTGTTTATCGACTCTCAATAGAATAAGTCAGAGCAGTTTAGATATAGTTTTAATCGCTCTCACGAATAGATGTAACACACGGTCTATTCTCGAGTCTAAATAGTCATAAATATATTCCCGCCCCGGGATTTTGCCAATTGTCGCCCGTCAATAGTGCTCCCGGAGCGGGAGTTTCCCAGAAGGGGCGAAGTTGAAAAAATGGCTGATGCCGTCTCAGCTGGAAGGGTATAATCATTTAAAAATGTAAATTAAGTAAAATGTTTGAGAAGTAATCATACAAAGTAAGAGGCGGACTAATCGGCTCTCGGCCGACTCATTGACGCCTCCGTATTGGTCGACTAGTCGGCAAATCTCCACTTTTTGGTACCAGATTATTTTATAACTCATGTTTTCTGTTAAATTTTGTTTATTTGATTAATATCTTGACTATAATAATAGGCAATATCGGTATTGCATGGCGGAGTTAGATATCTGTATGGAATATGGTTTGAGGTTGATAGGAATTGACTGGAGTAGGTAACTATGAATAAAGAATTTGTGGTTAGGACGACTGAGCCAATGAGGTGCTTACACAGGAAATATGAAGTAATTCTGTTTGTCGATGGATTTAATGGTTAAATTAAATCCATTAATGGCATACTACTGAGCCTGTATATGTCTTCATCAATCCTCTCTCTCTTTCTCGCAGAGCTTTAAAGTCTCTGTAAGAATTGGTGCAGCACACAGTGATCAAACTAAGTATCAAATATTTGTATGGTGCCAGGAATTTAAATCTTTTTGAAGGTTTTGTCAAGGCAGTCGAATAATACGTTTGATTGAAGTTTTTATATAAAACAAAATGTCTAGTTATGGGGCAAATTATAATTTTCTTTTAGGTAAAAGTACGTTATCTTTTTTAATAAATGATAAATATCTTTGGACAACAACAATTCTGAATGTGACTGCAGTTCGTTTCCCAGAAAATACTGTAAATAGCGCCATCTATGAACATTCACTCGTTGCCGCGTTTTGCTCTACTTTACAAGCTAGCGAAATAGTGACTGACAGTTTCAACAGATGGCACTAAACGTACACATAAAACATAATAATGTGTCGAATGTGATATTATTCTAATAAAATGTAGTAGAAATAAATTTGCTTTTAAATTTTGTTTTCTTTTGTTACAGGGCGGACCAGTCTTCGACCACGGATAGCGGCAGAGAGAAAAATATGAACCGACTCAACGGTTTTCTGAATCTCAAGACGCCGCTCATAAGCACCAAGACCTTGGGGTAAGAAATAACAAGAATTAATTAATATATTAGGTAAAAAAACTTAGGTACCTGGATTATAAAAATGTAATCGCCATATGAAGCCCGCCATCTTTTTAAAGCACCAGAAACTAAAATGTAACTCGTGTTTTCTAATTTCGTTAATCTGTAACAAGATGGCGCTGTACCTACAAATATCATCGTTCGTGGTTTGCTCGTTTCGCAAATGCCTAGGTTATATGTATATAATAACCTAGTTGGAAGTGACTCTGAGTTCGATTCCCGGCTGCGGCAGACAGAAATACATATCTTGAATGTTCGATGTTATGGGTGATATGTCCCTCGTTGTGTTTTTAATGACGTGCATCTAGAAATCATAGTCCCAAAGATTGTCCTTCTCTATTTTACCCGACTGCAACACAAGAGGGATGGGGAGAAAGGCTTTTTCTAGTGAATGGCTATCTACATATATATGTTCATTTGTTTGGCACATCATACATCCCAAAGGCTTAAACTAATGTTGACATAATTATGATTTGTCGTTGCATTTGTGGTAATTTGTGTAATTGTATTAGCGACATAGGCTATGAAAATTTTTTAAATGGTGCCCGCACATTTAAAATTGGGGTGGGTTTTTTTTCTTTGCTATACGGGTTTCAAATAAAGGATATTAAAAACACCATTTGAAAAATATGGCTAAAATTACTGTTTTAATACAAATTGTCTAAAAGTGTACTAGTTATTAAGTGGTTAGATGTCGCAGTTAAGTTTTATAAATTATATTACATGTATACATCGCAATATTTAAAAAATAGTCTCTAACAAATGAGCAGGTACTTACAGACTCCATGCAACTCCAAAACGAAGTAACACTCGTTTCCCGTCATTGTATAAACTACACAAATTTATCATTACGATAAGATCGAATTTTGTTCAGCAGAGGTGCAAGCTTATATCAGTTATAGGCAGATATCGATATATCGGGTTCCAGTAATGCAACATTCATGTCACACGAATATGTTCCGGAGCGTGGGGGAATATCCTAGATTGGTAACTGGATCGTTCTCATATTTTCACGTCATATTTTGTTGGCTTCAACCCTCGGACCACGCCTAAGTCCCATACTTCCTCATACTGAGAAGGATACGATTTCGATCGTATAGCGTAGCGTGGTGAAAAGTTGCTCCCTTGCGGATTGGTAAAGAGGTTAGGGGCCAACAAAAGGCTTGGAAGTTTTATACTGCCTGAAGGCGTTCCACAGCTAATTGACTGCTATCGAACTATAACAACAATGCTTTACGTGCCCTCCAAAGCATATAAAAGCTCAAGAATTTTTTGCCACTGGCACTCACCCATGCTTTTGCCGACTTTGCCTGCTGTTGCTTAACTTGGTCGACAAACTGGGATCGTAAGATCGATATTAAGCGCTGGGCTATGAGCTTCTCCTGGAAAAACAACTTACACATTAATAATTGGTAGAATTGGAATAAAATAGGTTCTGCTCCAGCTGAACTTCTAAATATTTTCAAAGATCTCTGATATAGTTAACGTTGCCCATTAAACTGTGTTTTTTGAAACGATCACCAAATTTTCCTGTGGTGGTGAAGTAACAACGTTAAGTGGTAGTGTTATTTATAATATTACCAATTCAAAAAAATATATTATAGATACGATTAACGGTAGGAATCGCTGTGAATGTGTCGCCTCCTAAGTCGTTATGTATTAAACAAGCTGTGAGTTTGGACATGACCCCACTAAGGTTTTTTAAAGTGTAGAATGGACGTTACAGTGTATTATAGTTAAGATGCTTCATCATAAGGCAAGAAGGTGGTGGTAGCAAAGGGGGGGCGGCGGCAAGGGCGGTCCGCACCGGGTGTCACCTTTTTTGGTGTGACACCCATCCGGTTGCTCAATAATGAACAATGTACAAAAAAAAATTAATTGAAAAAAAAATTGTTGCTTTTTACTTTCAATGGGGTGACACCAGCAACATTCGCTCCGGGTGTCACGTAAGGTAGCTACGTCACTGCAAAGAAGGATGATTTAAGACATTAAATAATTAATTTCCACATAATTACCATTAACAGGAAATTACGGTGAGTAAACCTTAATATGTCCTTTATAATTTCCGCTTCTCCAACAAATTTTCAGTGAACCTGAAAGCATTTATTAGGTAATTTTGTATTTGTTTTCATTTCATCAATGAATATGCTCCGTCATCTGTTTGTTATCGTACACTTGTGAGTTTGAGTATTATCGAAATGGTACTGGTGTTTTGAATTTTGGTGTGAAGGAAAATAGAATTGGGGGAAGTTGGGCGTGGGACAGCGGGCTCTCGTCCACGGTTTTGTGTTTAACAGGTTTGTAGATCCTAGGGACGTAAAGTATTGCGGATTCTATTGGTCAGGCTGGTTGGTCTAGTGGTTAGTGAACCTGACTACAACAAAGGTCGTGGGTACGATTCCTATCCAGGTCAAACTTTTCTATTTTGAGCAGGAATGTTTGTTTTGTGTGAGTGGGTGTAAATATCTATATAAGCATGTAATTAAAAATATATATGTATGTTGCCTGAACACCATTGTACAAGCTAACGCTTAGTTTGAAATTAGATGGTCTCGTGTGAGTTGTTCAGAGATATTATTATTATTTTATTATTTCACTCCAGTCGCCCTACGCGTGTAGCAAACTACACGGAGTAAACCTTGGCCGCCTTCATATGTATTTAATTTCCAAGATTCTTTGTCATTAGTATATTAATTGACATTGTAGTACCTTTTTCTATGAACTGGGATTTAATTAACCTACTTTAACGATTTCGTATTCAGCGAGACAGGCATTGACGTGAAATTTATTGCTTAATTTAAATATTAAGTGTATTGCAAATTTTATTATTATTTAAATATTAAGTGTATTGCAAATTTTGTTATTATTTAAATATTAAATTTATTGCTAAATTTAAATATGTCACCTATTGTATACTCTATCGTAACTTATTGTACAAGAAACGTGTTTTTAATAATTATTTACTATTTAAAGAAACATTTAGAAACATAAAATAAAATAACATCTAATAATTACATAGGTTTGTGCTGAGATTTGAAAAGATGGTTATTTCAAAAGAAAAAAAAACATGTATAAAACACCAAATGCGAACCAAATACAAAAACAATCGATTCGACTTCTGAACGTTTTCTAGGCGTAAAAAGACTAAGAAAGTCTATTTCCATCAAAACGGATGGCTATTTAAATTCTCGATGCATTATACAAGACCCGCCGCAGCCGCTGCCGAAGCCGCATGCCGTCAGCCTGACAGACAACTAAGATGAACTGCTGGCCTGTGGTCCAGAGATACGGCTGTCACAGACAACCAGCATGGATATTCTAAAGTATATATGGAGTAGAATCTGCTAAAAGGTTTACACAATCATACCTAAAAGGTTTCTGTATCGTCGGTGGTATAAATAATAACAAGGTTTTTTAAATAATTTAAAATCACAAGCTTTAATTATACGAGTGGCTCCACAATACAAATTCCATAACTGTATTGTTAACCTTTGAGGAATTCCCTTTGTCTGAAGCCAATCCTGAACGTAGTATCAAGTCATGCTTATCATAAAAATGCATTGTCATCAGGATGAAAACTTTATGTATTCCCGTCCATAGTGTTAAAGGAAGTGGGTCCAATTTAGCTTGCAAGATTTGATCCGTAACAAACAAATATACAAATATGCTGACATATTATACAAACATACACTGCAAGTTAAATACAACGTGGTAAAAAATAAGACATACTCGTAATATCAACACCATTCTTGTTATCAATATCAATTATTAGCATTATTAAATATTTACAATAATCTTTGTCAATACTAATACTCTGTACCAGATTATTACCTACATACAATGGATTCGAGAAGTTGTTACTGCGAAAGTTAGCTAATACACCGTACATCAATGATATTAGGGTATTATTCTGTGTGTTCGTACACTAATCTCAAAAAGACCTAATCCAAATGGACTGCGGTTTTTCCTGGTATACTGCGATAAGCTTGGATTAACAGTAACTACAGAATCTGTATACATATTATGAACCATGGAGCGAATTCAGTAATTATATGTATATATATAACTCTGAGTGTGACGTAGTATTTATAATATTTAAATTGGTTCATAAATCTATCTGTGTTCTAAGTTTCATCTTAGTCCGTTTATCGATTAACGCGTGAAAATAATAAAAACATCCTGACATGTTCACAAAGTTTCACAATTATAAAATTGGTAGGATTTGTAGGAAGTAGGATGTTCGGTAGTACGCTATACAACCGTGGCAGCAGTGTGTCCACACCCGGCTTGCAAATCGAACCCGGCACGTTCCATCTTCGCCCGAGCGAATAAGATCGAGATTTGCATATCAAGCTCCCAATATACCGTTGATTATAGCACGGGATTACAGGCGTTCCTCGTAGCGATTAATAAATTAACGTCCTGAGCACGGGATATTAGGCTTTACAGAACTTTTGATTGTTCAATATCTATACTATAATAAAACTCTGTATATTTAATGTTTTTAATGAGGGGACTCTAAGATTGAGATAGACCACGAAAAACTATATGTATTTTTTAATTATTGTCTGTCTGTCTGTCTGTAAGCGCATCACGTGAAAACCCACGCACAGATTTTGATGAAACTTTGTAGATTTATTACTTATATCCCGAATTAACATTTAGGATACTTTTTATTCCGAATGATTCCCGGGTTTGCATGGAATAGGAGAAGAAAGTTTGAATGGGAATTTTCTTAAATGTCAACCGATTTGCTTGAAATTTGCAGCCAACAAGCCTTTTTTAGATTAATGAAATATGTTGTTTTTTGATATTTTGTTATGAAAAGGAAAAAAAGGCGAAATAATGTGAATATTTCGAATTTTTCAATACAAGCTCCTGGGTGATACGTCTATCGCTTATATTATCCCCGGTTACTATGAAGCCTGGGTCTTAATAACCCGTCGTTCCAACTCCTTGTCTTTCTTATCGATTGCGTTCAATTTTATCGGCAACGTTAATTATTTGTAATGGATTTTAATTAGTTAATTAATTAATTTAGTGCGGGAATGTTTCGTCCTACCGGTCGCTTTGAAAATACGGCTCCTTTGTTAATATATTTCTTGTAATTACACAAAATCGTGTTATACATGCGGTTTTTTAACCTCATCGTTCTGATATAAAATTGAGATAGTAGATCAATTTAAATTAGCTAGGTAGTTAGCCAGGGTAGGGGTCGGTAACCTGCGGTCCGCGGATTACAAGCATGGTGTGGCTCACACTAATCCCATTTACTTGAAGCAACCTCGCGTTTCTTGTGATCTTCTCGACGACACATGGAATGTGGCCAATCCTTCCTTCAAATATTCCCCCGTCCCCAATCCGTCATCGAACGAGCCGACGCACGGCGGGTATCCATCGCTTCGTCGTAAGCATCTCTCCAATCCGAACGAGACGCTTCGCCTCGTCTTTTATCACCCGTACCGCGAAGGACTGGAATAAGTTGCCCGCGTGGGTATCCTCATTCGATTCCAATGTAAATGTCTTCAAGACAACAGTGAATAGGCTTCAACTAAGTTAGTGTGCTTTACCATCGAAGACTTCTTCGCCACATAGGGAACTTTTACTTTTAGATGTGTCAAGTGCTAACTTATTTATGGTAATAAAAAAAATTGTGGCCCTCATAGAAGAAAAGATTGCCGACCCATGAGCTAGGGTTCAAATAAAAAATGTTGTGTAAGATCGCTCCGAAGTTATCAGATATTTGTGCCGAACAATAGCTGTTTTTTCGTTCTATATTTCATATTAACAACATTTATTTCTTACTACAAAAGCTTATATAAATATATTAAAATAGAATAAAAAATGTTATTGTTCTATAAATTCTAGATCTAAAACAAACGTATTTTTAAGTCGAATGGTTCGAATTCATCAATGTCTCATTACTGAGCAGGTATCTCCACCTGACTGAGGGGATTGGGATGTCCCAGCTTCGGCGCGGATCGGTCAAGGGTTAAGCCCAAATTAAGGAAGCTTCTATACGCTGCCCGAAGGTTTCCAGTAAGACTTGAAAATGGCTATCTGACGTAACCAGGAGCAACGGCTTTCGTATCCTCCAAAGCACGGAAACACGTAAATTTTTGGACACTTGTGGTCTTTACTCTTTTAAATAGGGACCTTGTCTTGACAACAGGAGCATGCGTGCCCCAACCAGATGCCTCAACCTGAAGATGACAGCAGGCATCGGCTGATACAAAAGGCTTAACACTGCGTGACGCAAATGAGGTTAGGCCTATGTCCATCAGGGGACGCTAATGGATGGATGGTCTTTACCCTACATTGTGGAGACAGTTCAACAGTGGGACCGGAATACTGGATAATGATTAACGTAGTCCAACAAATACAATACAAATTTGACCATTAAACCTTGTGATATTTTGTCATTACAATGACAAATCAATTAAGGCTAACTTGACATCTCATTTTAAAACTCAATCTTTAAGATGGCGATCTCAACCTGAGATCGACAGACAACACAGCACACGGTCAACTACCTAATTCAATAATGATACGGTTTAAGCATGTTTAATTGACCCCGATCCATCTGTTCCCTATCAATTTAATATAGACAAATTAGCGAGCCAGCAAACAGAGGAACTGAGTAATTCAGTAATTGTATCCACTAACAACGAATTAAATAGTAATCAATAGAACTGGGCCCCGGGCGCAGGGAGTTTTAGGGCCTACGATGCGGGTACGATTCGATTTTTTACTCTACAAATAGGGTTGCCACCTTCTTTTTTGTAAATAACGTACATTGGTTTAAGAAACAAAAATAAATACTATAAAAATAAAGGACAATTATTTTTCTTTATTACGATGTGTAAATATATTTTTATTACTTTTCACAAGTTTTATCACTGAATTTGTATAAATGTAATTAATAATTTTGTTAGTACAAATTTGACATAAATCAAAAAGCGTTTTTTACGAAAAAATCCAACGATTTAAATTTTCTAAGACCCAGAGGAAATTAAACGAAATAAAATATTTTTGCATTAATTGTGCTCATAAATTGTAGAGTGTATTTTCACGAAATAATATACAATGCTATTTTATAATGTACTTATAAAGTCTGGAATAACGTAGCGTAAACTAAAAAGTACAAAGGAGTAAGAAAGTATTTTTGGAGATCTTATTCTGCCATAGGATATTCAGACAGCCAAATTATAAGGGTTCCAAATTTTTCACAGATCCCTAAAAATGCTTAATAAGGTAAAGGTGAACAAACGTTAAAATAATGCACTATGATGTATTGATTGAAAAGTCGTCGCAGAAATCACTATTGGTCGAGACGTCGCACTGTAAATAATATAAGGTGAATTGGTCCAATGTTTCATCAGAAATAGTTTACTTTATTCTAATGAGTTTTTTGATGCTAAAACAAATAAATTGTTTTTTAACGTGTTTCATCAAAATATTAATATTTTGTATTTACAATAAGTCTTGTAGTTTAAATGCACGTGCGGGTTTCAAGAGCTATTGTTTTAAATGGTACAGTACAGTAAGCAACAAAATTAGGACGGTCCAAGGTGATTTGGTATTTATAAATTAAATAAATAACAAGGAAGATAGGATGGTAGTGCCTGGTCTCGGGTTCTATTCTTGAGGTCTGTTGACATTTTTAGTTTACACCACTCTCAGCCCGCAGCTTCATATGTTCATAAAAATACTATGTTATTTCAGACTATAACGTGTGTTAAGCTTCATTTTGATCATTTCAAAGGTTAGCGCGTGAAAAGCAAATATTCAGAATATATATGTGCACATCATCTCAGGAGAACATACAACCGGGGTAAAATATACATCTCATATGTTCAATACCTCGATGTAGTTTTGTATATGCTAAGTTTAATCCGTTCTTCGGTTTTGCAATATTATAAACACAAATGTGTTACAATTTCGAAATATCTTGATATCTTTGAGCGTTACGCTGATACATGTGATTGTAATACAATGTAAAAAAGTATATATACTTGATATCTTAATAACCCTCCTTTTCCCTTGGGATATTTAGTGTTTCCCCTCCCCTTTCCCCACCTTTTGGTCTCACGTGATTAAATCCCCTCCTTTTCCCTTGGGATATTTAGTGTTTTTCTCCCCCTTTCCCCCCTTTTCCCCACCTTTTGGTCTCACGTGAGTAAATCCCCTTAGTTATGTTATTTTAGTGTTCATTATCCCTAGACACAGGGACTAAATACGTGGGTATGACTGTGTAAGCTTAGCTTGGCTAAGCCTTTTGACATTCAAGGGTTTTCAGAATTGTGGTTAGTTTAATTAAGTACTATTTCTTGTCTCTAGTGTGTTCTGAAGCATTAAAGTGTTAATAAAAAAACAATATAATACAAAAAATTCATATTAGTATTTGACAGGCCGGTCGGTCTAGTGGTTAGTGAACCTGACTACTACACCGGCGGTCGTGGGTTTGATTCCAATCCAGGTCAAACTTTTCTGTTGCAGGAATGTTTGTTCTGTGTGTCTGGGTGTATAATAGAAATATCTATTTACGTATGTATTTAAAAGTATATATGTATGTTTATAAGTTGTCTGACCACCATAGTACAAGCTAACGCTTAGCTTGGGTTTAGATGGCCGTTTGTGAGTTCTCCAAAGATATTTATATACTTTTAAAATTCATTCACACAAATGCACACAAACAAACATGCACACATACATATACATTTACACATACATACACACGCAAATACATACAAATGTTCCGTTTAATTCATTACAATCATATCAAAGTCACTCACATGTATTTATTTACGGGAAAACACACGAACTTTTTTACATTGTATTACAATCACATGTATCAGCGTAACGCTCAAAGAAAGTGATACACAAATACGTCGCCGACTGTACTCTAAGTTCTCGCCCTAAATTAGCGTGTTTAGTTTTATGTTTGTCTTGTTCCAGTAACCTTCTGATTGTATAACATAATGGCGTCTCTATCGATTTTGTACAATTAGAACGAGACGCCTACTAAACATTAGATTTAATTGTAGATATTGCCGAAAAGTAGCTTAATTTATGTTTTTGAACTAATATTGGATACGGTATTTTAAATATAAACGGGTATTCACGATATATTTATACGGATATATTAACCTAGTTACTTGGGTCATGGTCACAAGGCTGACGGTTTAATAATAAGCTAATCGTAAGTACCCATTTACGTTTAGAATTTGCAGCTTTATTTGTTGGAGGATTTTTAAAGCTTTTGTCCATGCTCGGTGATAAACCAATTTCAGTAACATCGGATGCAAGCAAAGAGGATAGGTGACAGCTGGTGGCAGAACTTCAATTCGTACTTGGCTAACGTGGCTATCCCGTAACCCTCACATTGTAAGGGACCCGAGCCCAGCAGTGGGACAGTTAGTGGAATAATGCTAGTTGTATTTAGAATTTTCAAGTTAATGTAGTCGTTAAAGATGTTAATGATAGATTTGTCTTTTTGTCGTCGTCAAATATCAATTTTATATATCTGTATTGATTTTGACCATAAACAATACATTATACTTTGACGTTTCAAGGAGTTTCATTAAGTTCTGACACTTCAATACTATCTAGTATACCTAGGTCACGCTCTAGGAATCGTTATAGGTCACAATATAATCTATAAACAGAGGCAATAATAATGTATTAACATGTAATTGCACTTATCAATACACAGACACAGATAATTTATTCCTTTCGCGCTTCGCCTCGTCTTTTATTACCCGTACCGCGACTGGAATAAGTTGACCGTGTCGGTGTTCGATTACAATGTAAATGTTTTCAAGTTAAGGATGAATAGCCTTCTACTAAGTTAGTGCGCTTCTACTAAGTTAGTGCGCTTTACCATCAAAAACTTCATCGCCACTTACCATCAGGTGAAATCGTAGTCAACTGCTAGTTTATTTATGGTAAAAAAATGTAAGAATATTTGGTCCGATATAGTTTTACATATCTACTGATTTCATGTTTTTGTTTATGATTGAACTTCTCCGAAAATTTTAATGATTTTTAAAAGACTTCAAAAAAGGGGGAGATTCTCAATTTATTTGCATTTTTTTTCGTATTTATGTTACCTTAGAACTTTTTACTGAGTGCATCAATTTTGATTGAATTCCGTTTCTTTGGAAGCTGGTGCTTGTCATGTAGTTTCATTTTACATCTGACGAGTGCCTTTTAAGTTGACAATAATGTCTTACTAGGTCTGTCTATGTTAACTTATCCAGACTTAGCAAACACCATGTATTACTAGTCCTGTATGAAAACCTTAAATCCTCTGTAATCAAGTTTGTGTGGGGCCAATCGTCTTCGCTAGGAAAGCCTAATAGAGTAGGTATTATTGTGAAATTTAAATAATAACTAGCTGACCCGGCAGACTTCGTACTACCTCATTCAATAAATAAAAAAAGCTAAAGTTTTGATTATTATTAAATTATTAGCATTTTATCATATTTTATCCTTTTATTTATCCATATTTTATCCTTTTTTATCATATTTTATCCCTTTGAATCTTCCCTAGACTACCACAAATAATTTAAGACCAAAATTAGCCAAATCGGTCCATTCGTTCTCGAGTTTTATCGAGACTCACGAACAGCAATTAATTTTTATATATATAGATTACAGTATTTCTCTACTCTATATTTAATGTTATTATACATATAAACCTTCCTCTTCAATCACTCTATGTATTAAAAAAACCGCATCAAAATCCGTTGCGTAGTTTTGAAAATTTAAGCATTTAAAGGGACAGACAGAGAAAACGACTTTGTTTTATACTGAGTAGTTATATACAGACATAACGATTAACCTCCTATTTTGAATTTTAAAAAAAATACGTTCATCCGTCACATAAATGGCCGATAGAATCGAATCCGGAACACATCTCAACGCAATGCCATAATAAATAAAAGTTATCCTGCCTTCCAAAATACATTACATTCCTGCCAAAATACATTACAAGTCCGGCATGAAAACCGCTCCTCTAAAGCAAGTTAGCCGTTGCTAACGCACTATCAACTCCTAACAATGCATCCAACTCTTTATATCATTAGTTAAATAATGCAGGACGACGGACTTCGTGTTCGCGTCGCTAATGGATTGTCCCTCGACTCTGCAACTTTGAGAAGCGGTGGGAAGTTGTAAGGTGCTCTGGACTTGTAGTTAAAGGCTTGGACACTACATGTCTAATATTATAAATGCGAAAGTTTTTGAGAATGGATGGGTTGAAAGCTCGGACGAAAACTATATCTACTATAAAAAAACTCGTAGTATTCGATTGAACACCTCTGAAACGGCTTGACTTTTTTTATCTTTTTTGTGTATATTTGGTAGGTCCGGAAATATGGCGCAGGCAATGATATTAACACAAAGAGTTTTAGGCATTTTTTATATCCCTAAGTGATAGAGATGGCTCTATCCAGATATATTTCTTAATTTATGATTTTTCTTTAATAAATTTGTCATGAAATCATATTTATAACCCTAGTAATTATAATCCAAATTTTTTTCTTTCCCATACTATTATAACCCCCTCACTATATGTGGTTTTTCAGCAAAACATTAATTTCCTGTCAGCATGTATAATTTTTTTTATATACATATTTTGCTTATTAAATTAACATTCAAATAAATATATGTAAGTAATTCAACAATTAAAAATTAAACAAGTTCATCGGAGAGTGAGAAAGAGAGTGAATATCTACGTAGTTCATTCATCACCTCATTCGTCGGTTCATTCTTTTAGTTATAATATATAAATAATAAATATCTTTGGACAACTCACACACGGCCATCTGATCTCAAACTAAGCGCTAGCTTGTACTGTGGTGATCGGACAACTGATAAACAGACATATGTACTTTTAAATACATACTTTAATAGATATTTCTATTACAAACCCAGACAAACAGAATAAACATTCCTGCTCATCACAGAAAAGTTTTACCTGGGCGGGAATCGAACCCACGACCTCCGGTGTAGTGGTCAGATTCACTAACCATTGACCAACCGGCCTGTCAGTTAACAACACTGTGCACATATCTCGGCCCTGTACTCTAAGATACATATGTATATAGATTGACTTACTTGGTGAATCAGCAAGCAGATCGCTGTCATCCTGGGACGGTGACTTGACAGACCCGGGGGACATTTTAACCGGCGCGTGGGGGGACGTGGTGGCCCCAGACCCCACGCTGCCCGCGCTGCTCGCCGGCCCGGCCTGCGCGTGCGACGTCGTGATCGTAATCTCGCCGTTCGACGTCGCTAGCCTGGGGGAAAAGTGAGGCTGTAAAAGACACTGTGAGTACACTTTGTACCTAGCCAGAGTCCAAATGTCATGGGGATGTTAAAACACTTCGATTTTTCTGTAAAACAAACGAAGGCATGGCGAAGTTGCTATTTTTTTGGGACGTCCTAACACTTTGTCTGCTTTGTCGTTAGCCTGATTAGGTATTGTTGGATTGTAAAATACACTTTGATTATTTTGTAAAAGGGAACTTATGAAGTTATAAGTAAAGCTGATAAAGATTAAACATGATGAAGATTTGTGATAGAAAATATTTGTTGTTTTTACATTCTGCTAGGATGTCGTAGAGATTAAAAATAACTTTTGCTACTTATTTGAGTTGTATAAAATGTCGTAGTTTTTTTTAAATGTACCAAATCATATACAGGTATACTTTGATGTACATTTCATGCAATATTATTTACTTTTAACAAGTGTGTTGACTGTCCCTAAAATCTATATTAATATTATAAAGCAGAAGAGTTTGTTTGTTTGCATGAACGCCTTAATCTCAGGAATTACTAGTCCGATTTTAAAAATTCTTTCAGTGTTATATAGCCCATTTATCGAGGAAGGCTATAGGCTATATATCATCATGCTAAGATCATTAGGAGCGGAGAATCAATGAAGAACGTTTCACAATCGGGGGAATTTTTCCCATTGAGAGCTTCCGCTGCGTGCGCTGCGGATTATGGCAGAACGAATTTGCTGGTTGAGTTAGCGTTAGTTATTCCACGCGGACGAAGTCGCGGATGGAAGCTAGTAATATATAAAATTGACTTGAATTTACATACAAAAACAAAACAAAACAATCTGGGTTGTAAAACAAGCTGAGCTAGATTGTTTAAAGCTTGCCGGGTAGTGGAGGGTTGTCGAGGTGAAGAACCCGGGTTACAATAGTTCGTCGCGATATAAATGAGGTGCGCGCTTCATTAAGTGCCGCTGCATTAGAGGTAATTGCAGGCTAATTAGGCCTCATCCGTTGCAACATGCTCGCGACCGTTCGCGCGTTCGCGTGAGTGTGGTGCGGCCTTTAGTGATTTTTTTTTACTTAGAATAAGTTAAGCTGGATTAATTCCATCTGATGGTAAGTGGTGATGATGTCTAAGATGTTGAGAGTAATTTGGTAAAAGCCTATACACTCTTCGTTTTACTCCTACATCATGTTTTTATTTTTTTGTGGTTGCGTGTGTGTGTTTCTGGTTCAAAAATGTATGGGGATCGCATTTGGTAAGCACGACAACAGAAGACATTTGTCTAGGCGGGCTAACGTAAGTCATAATTACTTCGATAATTGAAATACAGATGGCATTAGTAGAAGATTTTATTTACTCTAATTAAGTTTTACTCTGCTACGTTATTGGATTTCCCACATTAGATTCAGTCATTACGTTACATAATTTGAATAGCAAAAATCGTTTTTATGTTTTTGACAAACGGTTTTTTAGTTTTCATCGCATCGTTTCGGTGTAAATACTTGTATCGAGGTTTCATAAAACACACATAAGCATTTTTCAATATGAATCGTTTTTTAAAAGGTTTTTTTTTTCAGTAAACTTCGTTTACAACACTACTATTATTAGGACGAAATAACAAAACACAAACAACCCGTATTTTTTAGACAAACCACATGTGCATCGATTAATAAAACCAATCGACAATAATTCAGCGTATATTACGGGAACGCTAAAACTAATTTGTGTGTAAATTAAACTAAAACAATTAAAACCCATCTGTAACGGGGCACACTGGTGCGTGGAACGTATAGTACGTTCACACTCGCGAAGAATAAAATACAAACACACACAAGTGTAAACTGTAAACTTGAGTACACCCACACATGCACACCAACATTAATTGTTCCTTCAATTTATCAACACGTAGAACACTCGACGTCGAAACTACGCCTTTTCGAGATAATTATTTTGAAAATAATAATGGCGGTGGCAAATTTAATTACAACCTTATTTTCTTGTCATTCGTGACCTTTAATATTTTACATATAATGCAATTGGTTTAGGGGGCGCTGCACTCCCCCGGCGCGCTAAGAGGGGCGAAGGGAGGAAATTTCTATATTGACGTCAAATAATACATTTTGGGCCGTTTGCCTATATAAAACTAGAGAAAAAGGTCTCTACGACGCGAGAGTGCACCTTTTGAATTTTTTTTATTTACAGTTTTTTTTATTCTTACTCAATAACAAATTTTTGAAGGTATATTCCCACATTTGTTACAAAAACATTACAAGGAACTTCTGTTATTTTATGAAAAGAAAAACCTAATCGCGCGTTGTTTTTTTAGATTTACTGCATAATGTGTTGATTGGTACAATTTCGACTCACTAGTGGCCCAATATTGAGCATCAGTCTTTCGTGACTGATGGCCTACACGCTGGTCCAGTGCAGAATGCGTAATACTATTTGAAACAAAAAAATATTCGACCTATACAAAATCGACGACGGAAAACTAAAAGGGCGTATCTCTTATAAATTAGTTATAAAATACACCCTTTTATTTTTAATCTTATAATAACTCAGAAGAGTTTCACACTTATTGCATTCCATATAAGGGCGAAATTCCTATGAGCTATTCTAAAGATATACGATCTTTTTTCCCTAGTCGATACACAACATCAGGATTCTAGGGGATGCAATTGGAGTCTATAATTTAGATGATGAAAATGTTAAAAACAAACTACCGCTTATCGTTCATCGTTTACGATGCGACAGACAATAAGATGAAGTGGCTGATAGCCTTAAGGTACGTTTACAAGTAACTTTATTCGAGGTCAATAATTGCTTTTTAATAAAGTCAAGATTATAAAAATGCTACGGGGTACATTTTGACAGCATGTATTTACTATATTTTTAATATTAACATAACTAATATCTTGCTTGATATTTATGTATTTATTGCCTAAAAGTTTTATAGAACAACTCTTATATCAGGGGTAAGCAACCCGGGGCCCGCGGGCCGCATGCGGCTCTTTGAGCATTTTAAAATTAGTTTTTATACGCTTAGAAGGTCAAACATTGTGTTAAAACATAAAATAATACAACATAAAAAATGCATTACGATACAAAAATTTAACCAATATATAAATACTTTACATAGTAATTTTAAAACGTTAAGTACAATTGATTAAGTATAAATAAGGCTAAACTATGTGCGGCCCCTGAGCAAAAATCACATTTAAATTGGCCCTCTAATTCAAAAGGTTGCTCACCCCTGTCTTATACGAATATAGACGTCCACATATTTTGAAAATAAGCTTGACTTTAATCTACCAATGGCCCAATACTGAATATGTTATAACTTAGGAGGCCTTACGTATAGATCCGCCACGCTGCTCCATTGGAGATTGGTGAATTCAATTCAATTCAATTTGTTTATTTATATAAGCACAAGTACAAAGATGATTTCAGTTTACAAATTAATTTATGAATACTCACAATAGTACTGCGTTCAAAAATATGTATAAGTTGTTTGGTAAATTACCTAAGTAGACGGGTCACTTGATAGCAAGTGAACATCGACTGTGCCGCGGATTACAAGATTGGGAACCTCTGTGCTGTAACCTCACGCTAGAACCACGAGGTACAAAGATATTACACACTAACACATCTATTAACTAAACAGGCATAATGACGTAATCAGTGGGTAGTAATGACTTTTTCCTTGACCGAACACACACACAGACATGGACATAGACACACACAGACACAGACATAGACACACATAGACACAGACACACATATTCAACAGATAATTAATATCGTATCTAATGGGATTTCAGAGTATTTCTTGTTTAGTAAATACCTAAATATTATTAAGCTTTATTAAACTAAAATCTCCGTAGCTTCACTTCGGATGGATCAGCCAGAAAAAAGTAGTTATTGTGACACAACTGTAACAGTTAGACATATAGTGTCATGGATTTTTTTGTAGATAATTATGTCCAGTATAAAACTGTAGTACATCACTTTGCTCTATTGTCAATAATTACCGCAGCGCACGTGCTAAATGAATTTTTTTGGGTATTTTTTTCATACGCTGGTTTACACTATCGAAGTTTTCTAAGGGCCCCCTCATGTTTTTAATATTTATAGCCTTTATACATAAGGGACAATAAAGGATTGATATATAAAAGCAATTTTCAAATAGGTCCAGTAGTTCTAAGCCTATTCTCCTCAAACAAACAATCAAACCATTCCTCTTTATAATCCTTACTAATATTATAAATGCAAAAGTAACTTTGTCTGTTTGTTACGCTTTCACGTTTAAACCACTGAACCGATTTTGATGAAATTTAGTACAGAGATAGAGTTGACCCCAAAAGAAGAAAGTCTTCTTTTTATTAAGAAAATAGGGGAGAAGGGGTTAAAAGAGGGGATGAATGGAATGGAGGATGTATGGAACTTCGTCATTTTTAAAGATCATCTTCATCTCAATCCATCACGGCCCACTATTGAGCACGGGTATCTTCTCTGAATGAGAAGCTTAAAGCCATTGTCCACCACGCTGGCCAAGTGCGGATTGGCAGACTTCACACACCTTTGAGTTTTGCAAACTTCCCGGCATGCATGTTTCCTCAAGAAGTTTTCCTTCAACGTTATAGCGAATGACATATAAATGCTTAAAACGTACATAACTCCGAAAAGTCAGAACTGCGCACCCTGGGATTTGAACCCGGATCCCCCGAGTAGGAGGCCGAATTCTTAACTTATGACCGCTTTTTCTTAACCACTAGGCTATCACCGCATTTAAAGATAGGACTGCAAAAACTTTGTAATTCGCAAGTAATTCACAGTTATTAATAGGGCGGCATTTGACCACCCACCACCACGACGAACGAAGTCGCGGGCAAAAGCTAGTATTAGTATAACAAACTAGTCCTTTTCCATTCTACGCGAATGTACTCACACACTGGCATCGAACAGGCCACGATGTAGACGTCAGTTGAACGAGAAATACTTGTGAACGAGAATGGATCCATATTAAAATTAATCAGGGCAATTTATATGGTACGCTGTTATTTATTAATGACACAAGACAAGATAATGCATAATTATTGTGTACAAGATTAAAGAGTCATTTAATTCGATGTAAGTTGATGCTAACTGAAGGATTATTTTATAAAACTCGGCGCTGGATCAGTTTGGTGGATGCGCTGAGCTCTTTTGAGGAGATTAGTGTTGAGTAGTGGGCTATTATTGGGCTGTCTTAGTATCGTGTTACTAGATAAAGATAACAAAACACCGAGAACAAACGTTCATCTGTCACACACATTCGCAACTAGGCTAAAGGGCAGGTAGCAAAATCATTATATATATATATATGTATATTATCATAATGAATTTTATATATACGAAAGTTTGTGAAGATTAATATTTGTTTCTCTTTCACGCAAAAACTGAACGGATTTAAATAAATTTTGGTACACATATAGATTACAGTCTGGAACAACACATAGGTTACTTTTAATTAACATACAAACAGACGACGCCGCGAGCGGGCACTAGTAACCCTAGAAATTCCTGACTTTTACACATTCAATTTTGTTTCAAATTTCTTGCT
>DWJZ01001130.1:0-25303 GCA_018249125.1 Asbolis capucinus | reverse complement strand
GGCATTTTGCTGGGTTCACTGGAATCCCATAGCGCATCGACCAGTCATGCAATTTTTTAAGGTTAAAGTTAATGATTTCAACGGCATTATAGAGATTGTCTACATCAGTCTGTGTATAAATCTGTAGGTCATCAGCATACAGATGATACGAGCAGTCGAAGATGGAGGTGATGAAGTTTATAAACAACGAAAAAATTAATGGGGATAATATACCGCCTTGTGGCACGCCTGTTTCAAGTGAAGTCCATTCAGAGGTCTTTTCCTCTAAACGAATTGATTGTTGGCGACCACGAAGATATGATGAGAACCAATCCAAGACTGTTGGAGTGAATCGAAGGTAGGAAAGGATGGCAAGTAAGATATCGTGGTCGACTGTGTTGAAAGCATTTGAGAAGTCGACAAGCACCACCACCGAGACTTTTCTGCTGTCCATGCCGTATCTTATATCATCGATGATTTTGACTAAAGCAGTAGTGGTGCTATGCCCAGGACGAAACCCAGACTGGTAAGTACTCAGTAGGTCATGTTTCAAAATATGTGAGGAAACTTGCTTGTGTACACAGGCTTCCAAAATTTTAGATAGGAACGGGAGAATAGATATCGGACGATAGTGGTTAGGAAGCACGGGATCGGATACTTTGGGAAGTGGACGAACAAACGCCTTCTTCCAGACGGTTGGATACTGCCCGGAGGTCAGGGAACAATTAATAATGTTGGCAATAGCAGGTATGATGAAATTGATGACGTTAAGAATCATAAACCTGCTAATATCATCACAGCCAACAGCCTTGGATTTTATCCGAAAAATGTGCTTCCTAATTTCTTCTTCAGAAACAGGAGAGAATTTAAAGGTTGGACAAGGTGGAGAATGCATTAGAGAAATTGCTGCGATAGTCTGCGAACGTGTTGTATCGTCTAAGACAGAAGTAGATGTGAAGTGGTTATTGAGGTTATCTAACGGAATAGTTGGTATGTGTTGGAGTGAGGATAAATTTCCAGCACCCACTTTTCGAAGGAATTTCCACACATTGGCAGGAGAAGAGTTTGTAACATTATCATGGATATATCGGCGTTTAGCTGTTCGTATCATCTGATTACACCGATTACGTACAACCTTGTAGGCTGTCCAGTTATGCTCTGTGCGCTCCCTTTTATATTTTCGAAAAGCACGATCCCTCCGAATCATTGCTCCTCGGATATCGTCAGACATCCAAGGTGCTGGAGGTCGCTTTAATTTGACATATTTCACTGGGGCATGACGATTGTATAATGATACAATAACGCTGTTAAGGATTTTAACTTTGTCATCCACTTTAGTTGCTTCCATAAGAGCAGCCAAACTAATGAACGAACAATCTGCCCTGAGTTTGTCAACATCCATTTGTACAAAGTTTCGTAAAAGTCGCATAACCGGCTTTGCTTTAGGCGGAATAATTTTGTATGAAATGTAGATAAGATCATGGCGTGAAAACCCAGGAGCAGGTATTTGTCCATATTTATTAACAAACTCAGTGGCCCCAGTGACTATGAGATCAATCCATGAGTCATCGGCCAGAACATTGTGATGAGTGGCATTCAATGCAAGAAGTGAGAGATCAGCCGACTTGAGAACGGAAAGAAGTTTCAGAGAACGTGACGTACTTTTTAGCATGTCCGTGTTGAAATCACCCATGATTACGAAATGTGTATACTCAGACCCTAAAGTGTTAAAAACTGATTCAAGATCAGAGAAATAGTCGATAGAGGGAGGACAGTACACTACGCCCAAAACAACCTTAGTGCCTTTAATATCCAGTTCCAGAAATAGGTACTCGGGCGAAGCGGTGTATGTTGATGAAGATTTTATAATGATTTTATTAGCTGAATTCGAGAATTCTAGTACTGTTTTAGACTTCTCGGCGCCAGTAAAAACTCTTTACTTCAAGTGAGAATGAGCTGTCGAATGTAGGTAAGCAATAAATGAGAGTACGATGTACTTACCGGGAGGTCAGCGCGAGCGAGCTACTCCCATCGGACTCTTTAATGTACAAACCACAGCGGGTGTTTAAAGTCTCTGAGGTTGACACTTTCCAATTTCCTGGAGGCAAAAACTACAAAAAAATTGTAACCAAATACATACCAAATACAATCACCATAACACTCCTCACTATAAATAAATTTGTATTATTTAACCTTTTGGAACAAGTTTGGGTTTAAAAATCTTATAAATTTAATGAAATCGGATACTATTTTATAATGCACAAATTGGTATATAGGAATATTTATTCATATAGGAACAGACCGGAATGAAATTAAGAACATGAGTCGAGCAAAGTCTAGTCTTAAATAAAAGTATCGTGGTCGATGGCGTCTATACTTCTGCTGTAGGCCTCCTCAGTCAAGAGGAGACGCCCGTCCTCGGTGATGGGCCATCGATGAGCTAATATTTATAAATATGATTGGTCGTCATGTTCCTACAACAACAGAATCTTTTCTTCTGAAACATTTATTATCTCCTTCATGATGAAGCAACTTTTCCAAGAAGCGCAAAAAATATGATTGATACCCGATACTAATACCAATCAATCTCTTGTTTCTGGATAAACATCGAAATGATCTCGTCTTCCCATATTATCTCTGCTTTAGGGAAATTTTATTTAAGATCCATATATACTACTACTAACTGTAACAGGGTTAATTCTGTACACTAAATATTTTTTGAAAATTTTGATGCAAGGAGGCTTTGTTATCGATATAGAGACAAAAACAATTGCTTATCAGTCTGTCTGCCTGTTCGAGCTTCACGCAAAAACTACTAGACAGATTTAAATGAAACTTGGCATAGTCGTAGTTTAAAACTCGAGAATGTTTATAGAATATGTTTTATCTCAGGAAATGGCTTAGATCCCACAGGATAACAGGTTCAAATTAGTATGGCAACTCCGAGACCAATGGACCAATTTAGATGAAATTTAGCTTGTTTGTTGTACTTTTTATCCCATAAAACTTCTTTGTTCCCGAGTGATAATAGGTTAAAATGAGTACATTAACACTGGACAACCTTTCTTCCGAAGCGAAGCCAGGGCAATTTCTAGTAATGTTATAAACTTAAAATGTTTGGAAAGACTCACTCAGCCTTCCACTACTATTTGGCACTTTAAGGTAACTTCATTAAAATTTACTGCACGTCAACAAAAAGGATTGGTTAATCATTTAAAGCTGTAGATATTTCCTTGTTTTATTCCATCGTTTCTGTTTCGAAACGAAACCTCTTAATAACGATAAAAATGTTTCAATGTAGGTACGTGCTTCAAATCGATCAGCCTTTCAAGGAGGTTCTCCCTTTAGCGGCACGTCGCGGCTCTAGAGCACTCGGCGCGCTTACATCGATAAACGATAACCCATTACATTCATCACAATACCTATCATTACACCAGAACGCTACTCGGCTCCAGTGTGGCTAGGGCCTGGAGCATACTGCACCACGCTGCTCGAATTCTAAATTTGTAGCAAGTAGTAGCAAGCCAAAGTTACAATTTTTAATCATCTGAAGTCCTCATTGCCTTCCGAGGATAACAAACTGTCAGCTGGAAGTGTCCTATGACGGAAGCGCTCAAGAATGTTTTGCCACCAGCATCCACCCTACACTTTCCTTGCGCGCTCGCTAATGCTGAATTTTGTCAATTCTTTAGTAATAACACAGTCCGCGACTGTGAGCCCTTCGCTCAGCAAATAATGATCCCTGTTAAGTATTTATGCGATTACATCAAGTTCCTAATTCGTATTTTAACTAACGTATTTAAGTTATTGAGTTGTCAACATAAATCATTTATTTCTATTTATTGTTGCAAAACAAAAACGGAAGTCATAGAAGTGTTCCGCTGCCCGGGAACACACGGTGTTATGACTTGAATTTGACCATGGCTTTATATATCGTTAAGGTCTAACAATTTGGAAGAACTATCCTCAAAAGCTAATCCTCGCTGAAACTACAGACTGAACGGAGGACATCATAATAAACAAGTTGCCCGCCACACGATTACGGAGCAATTTTTCGCTTAGCTGTAAATCTCTGCTTGGTCATGGAAGCTAAATTGGAAGCTTTAACATTTCTTGTAAGTAATTAGTCTAAATATCATTATGTTCCTGACTCGCGTCTAATAAATTACGGAGCTATTCTTAACAAAAGTAAACATAATGTTAAAATTAATATACAAAATGATGTACTGTAATCGCGTTCGCGATCACGATGATTTGCAGGTAGCTCATGAGGCGGCGGCACATTAGAGAAAACATTAAGCTCGGCTTACTCCTCTCAGAGTACCGACTGAATACTACGAGGATTGTGAATACCACTTTGGTATTATCAAAACACAAATACAAACCTTCAAAAATACTTTTTATTAATACAGATGCCGCATAATGTCCAGCGTGCTGAACTATAGCCTCTACCCCTCACATTCTGAGTGGAGACCCGAGTATAAGATATGACAATGACTGTACTAATAATGACTTGTGATCAACGCAGACGGCAACCGTGCAGCCCTACCAGGCCAACTTGGACTACCTTGGGATGAACCTGGCTCACGAGCCTGATCCTCTGCAGCATGATCACGGACCGTCCCGAGCGTCGAGCGGCGCCTGCATCTTACTCTGCCATGTCTTATTTGAGAAATTGTCGTGTTTGGAGTAAGGATAATGTCAAGCAGAAAACAGGTCACCTGATGGTGAGTGATCACCGGCCGAGGACATTAACAACATAATACTGAACAGTTTTAGGCCGAGAATAAATTGGCAGGCTTTAGACTCATTACTCATTAAGCACGGGTACATCATAGTCACTGCGGAGGCCTAGAGCACGCTCCACCAAGCTGCTCCAGTGCAGAATAAAAGTTAAATAACAAACGAATGATTGACAATAACCACACTTGACAGTAAGTATAGTTATGTTTTTGTACTTATTCCATTTATTATCTGTTTTCATCAGAAATGCAAACTACATCTAGAAGCCAATTAGACCCTCGTATATAACACTGTGAACGTCGAAATATACGCGGCACGTTACATAGTCTCCCAGCACAACAAACTACAGCTGACATTAAGTTGAACACAGTGTGTCTGTAAGTTAAGAAGCAGTTGTGATAGCGGCGCAGCACGCGCGCGCGAGGTGACCGCCGCGCCGCCGTGGGATCCGTCCAATTGATATCCTGGCACCCTCCCATCATACACTTTCAGTCCCTCTCTCCGCTCTGCATTAAATAAAGCTGTTTCTAGTATGGGTTACTTTAATCTTAAAAAAGAAGTCAATTATGTAAAAATTATGGTTGTAGGTCGAGTCATCTTGCAATTGTATTGCAATGGATATTAAAGGTAAAAAAAATATGTACCAACATAATATGGAATTATAAGAAAATGTATGTTTTTTCAATGTTCTGTTTAAGAACATTTTTTATTACTGTTTGCACGTTTAGTCAAATAATTATTACTAACTTTTAACAAAAAAACTTAGCAATGTTGATTAACAATTTGGACATTTTAAATGATGAATGTTTACGTGGGGCTGGTGCAACTGACCAGACAATTATATAGCTCTTGGACCGCCATCGATAAACTTTCATTTCACGAAACTTTACGACCAAAGTTTCGTAAGGGTCAGAGAACATTAAGCTAAGTAAAGTATTTTTGTGTCGTATATTATATAAAATTAATATATGTATGTATAGAAGTATGAAGTTAAATTACCCGAAATAACTACTGTAGTATGAACTGTTAGATACTCTAGTTACAGGTCATCATTTTAGTGTCAAAACGATCCATATTTTTATTGTAGTAAGTTAGTTAAAGTATCAGTTTCTTTTACACAATCAAGACATGCGTTGTTCATAAAATATATTCTAGTTTGATATTAAATACCTTGAATGAGTTTTGCACTCGCCGGTTGCTTGAGTTTTTCGGTGTACACAGCAGTTTCTTGCGTCGTTCAATGACCTCTCAGTTTTACAGTATTTTCCAGCTATTGTTCAGTAGTTTCAATAATGACTTGAACGAAGGGGCCCACTAGTGAGCGCGCGTCGTTCCTTCACTGAGGAGGCCTCAAGCACAGGCCACCATGCTGCTCCAATAAATGAGTAACTATTCGAAGTAATTATTCATGCCCAGTAATTCTGAAGTACACACACATAACGTTATTACGTATATGTGTGTGTACAGAATGAATACTGCACACACGCACAGGATTACCTTATACTGTAACAATTTGAGATTACGCAGTAGATACATTTTAAGCCAGAAACTAACAAATTATAATGACATCTTGAAGAAAAGCACGCGCAGACACCATCTCGGTGGAGTTTATTAAAAGTTATCTCCGTGCCGTTCAGCTGTTCTTTATGAAACTTCCTCCGCCGACACTACGACCGATCAGTTGCTCTTGGGTTGAATGATAACGTTTTTCATATAATACCTTTAGAATACTTGAGTTCTTGGTGACCATGAATTTAACCGTTTTATTGTAATTCGCGCGTTTAGTTTTCTGAAATTTTAAGGAGGGGTGAAATCGGTAAATTTAGTTCTCAAATTGTAAAACATGAGGGGGTTGCAATAGGGGATGAAAGGCTGTATCCAAGTTCTTCATTACCGAAAATACAATCATAACTGTTTGTATGCACCATGTGGTGTCGACTGTGGGGGGTGACGAAGGGGGTCGTAGTCGCGGGACAAAGGTAGTCTAAGTACATATTTTTCGATCGAGTCTAAGGCGAGAAGAAGGTCGGGCGATTTGTTACAGAATTATATACATATATTTAGAAAGAAACAGAAGCAATCAATCGATGAATTCCGAAATAGAAAATATGAATGAACCAAATATTCCGCTTGAATGTCCAAACTTTTGTTGCCCAGCCTCACGGAAAACCGCTAGAGCATACTAATTAATTAGGAATTTCTTTGAAAACATTTTGGTTTTCAACAATATTAGCCATAATATTGCTTCAGGGTTCTGAAATGTTAATCTAACATTCTGATAGTCTACAGTGTTTTTTATCCTTCAAATGTCACTCTCTTTCCCGCACTAGGTACTGGAAGATCAACACAATTAGATATATCCTCAGTTATTATTTTATTATGTTTATATATCTGTTAGGAAGTAATATAAAATTAAACATAACAATGTATTTTATGATTTTTTACTCGTATTATAATAATATTACATAAGTTTTATATACTAATCGACAAAATGAACTATTTCAAACGTGTATTTAAATTTTTAGCATTGAGTTTAATATTTTACGATAATAATAAAGAACAGTACACAATCAAATCATTATTGAAGAATTAATTAAGGTTCATTAAGTAACGCAAGAGGCTCCAACTGTACGGCGGCAGCGTGCTCACTAACAAATAAAAAAAACAAATTATCACGATCGGTGAACAAACATTTTACCTTATTAATTATTATAAATGCGAAAATAAGTCTGTCAGTCTGTTCCCGTTTCACGCCTAAACTACTGAACCGATTTTGACAAAACCTTGAAAAGGTAAAAAAAAAAATTAGGAAAAATATAGGCCACTTTATTTACGAAAAGTAGTAGAAAGAGGTGGAGTGTAAATAGGGGAGGGGTGAAACGGGGTTGAAGAGTGACAGGTACCCTACGTACACCACGTAGAGTCGTGAGACAAAGCTAGTCTTCTGTACAAACCAGGTCCCGGCGACGGGTCAGGAAGGTGAACCAAGCGAGCTAGTTGCTCGAGCTGAACGTCAATACTAATCAATTAAATTCAAGTGTTTGTTTCTAATGTTAAAATAACCGCTCCTTTTTTAATTTTTTTTGTCTGTCTGTTTGTTCCGGTTCATCTCTGGAATACCTAATATAGACGGGACTTTCACTGGTAGATAGATAATTCAATAAAGAGTAACTTTTATTTTGAAATTATAAAACATAAGTCATCGTCAAATCTGCGAACTGAACTGTAAGTTTTTGTTGCTCGCGGCGGGCGCAGCTCGTGTCACAATAAGGAACAATCGGAGTGTGCAGACATGACACTGCACGTCAGGGACCACCACATTGTATACCCCTGTCAATATTATGTGGATCGTATGTGACAGTTCAGGTTGAACTTACTGACACGCAATTATAACAAGTGCTAAACATTTTGATCAGGCGTTAAGGTAAACTTATTTAAAAGTGAGTTTATCCTAAAAAGGAAAGACAACAAGGAAGGAAAATATTTTGTTTACATCGGTAGCGTTTCTCTAATTTCTACTTATGCGTGAAAAGAATAACTGAAATGCCATCTTTATTAATATATTATTAAAGATTTCTATAATATTATGAACATATAATGTTAGAGCAAATTAAATCACCTGTGACTATAAACTTTGACAAAAAAAGTAAGGCTCTGGTTATTTTGGTCAGTCCTTAAGCCGAGACAATAGGATTCTCTCCTAACCACTTCGCCACCCAAACCAAGTAAAGCAGCGCGGACGAGCACGTTATAGGCCTCCTCAAACATTATTACACTAACAGACAATTGTATTCAAGCTGCGTGGTGGAGGGTGCTCGGAACTTTCGGTGTCAGAAGACAATTCTAGGCTACAACTGGGTTCAAGACAAACAATGACAAAACAAACTGTGTTGTAAGTTGTACAACTAAATTAATCATTTCCAGATTGATGGAAATTCAAAATACGCCATATGAAGTTGTTAATGTTCACGACGATAATGCGGTATTGCGGCACTAGCGCCAGCGACTGAACGAATACGAATACTACAAATAATGCGCTCGCGTACAAATAATCGATATCTAATTCTATATCTATTCATCTGAAAGTAATAAAAATTGTCGGTAATTTAAATGTCATGAAATCGATAGAAGATTTTTTTTAAATACGTATTAAATTTAATTTAATCGTCGGTGCGAGATCGTATACTAATAGATAAAGTACATATTTTGTAAAATGTGTACGTAAATTATAGTGAAATGATCAATTACAAGCACTAAATGTTTTGAATTCACTTTGAAAACACCATTTTCGCTTATTAAAATGTCGATATATCGATATTTTTATCGATAATGAAGTTTAAAGATATCGATTCGATGCTCATCGATACATTTTTTTACTGGCCCCGTCCATACGGCGTACTTGGCCTCAGAGGTTCACAAAGTTTTATTATTAGCTAAGCTATAATAATTGCAGTTCAGTAAACTGTTCCGCTAAAGTTGGTGTCTTGGGAAATATAATATAATATGAGCAATAAGCGAGATTGTTTTGTGACATTTCTGCTTGGTGCAGCGATTTGTATCGAAACCGTTCTTGCTATTATTACTGCTGGGGTCCGTAACTTTAGACAGTTTAGAGTCAGTAAGCTACTCTTTGCTGTTTGTAACTTAACTTCTGCATAAACTCAAATTTTCCATAGTATTTATATCTATTACTTAGTATAACTCCCGGCAATGGTTTCCCCCAAACATGGTCCGTGCACAGACAGCAATCAGTTACAGATTTATAACACGATAATATGATAACATAATTTGTCCCTTTCAGATTGAATCCTATCGATTATGGAGGTATCAATTAGGATAAAATGAATGTACGACACATAAACCTCTTAATTAAATACCGAATGATTAATAAACCTTTCATGTTATTGCAAAAGACAAAATCGGAGCGCTCAGGTTCGTCGAATACGTGAATGTGACGCGGGGGCGCCGCTCGCTCGTGGCGGTGCTCGCTTATCATCAACTTCACTAAATGAATTATGAAGTATAAAATATGGAATATGTAGGAATCTACGTTTGGTATTCTTTAGTGGCTCGTGATGAAAAGTAATTATTTACGACAACCTAGCTGATAATGCATCTGATGTCTGGTTGTATATGATGGCCATGGGCAACTGTGTGCGTCGTAAGGCTCGCCAGCTCGTTTATGGTTTACATAAAAATGTCTACTTATTTTTAATTTCGCCCGGAGTGAACTTACCTTACAGAGGCTAAAGTGTTGACTCCAAACCCTTATTTATTTGGATAACCTACAGAAAGTACACAACACTTTGGATAAATTCTTAAATAAAAATATAAAAAAAAACATCGCTTGTGTCTTTCTACTAACAGGTAATCACGACTAATTCAAATTACAGTATAAATTAAATACGTTAACAAATCTAATTACACAAAAAAAGTAAAGTAAAATGATCCATTCAATAATTCATTAACAATTAAAACTATTTTTAAAATTAATAATACAGTTAATAATAATAACAATAATTAGGATTAATTTCACTAGAATAAAAATAATATTAAAACATAAAATAATGTCACATATTAAAAAAGTAAAAGAAATATTTCATAACAAAAATAATTTAAGTTAATTAAGAAATGATTAAGGATTTACTAAAGTAGGTAAACGCCAAGCAATTAAATTATCGATATAAACCAATAGTCGTATTCACATGATCTAGATTGATTCAGTCGCATAATATAATTAAACAATAATATATTTTAAACTAAACAATAATATAAATTAAATTTAACAATAAAAATGATAATCGAAAAGGTCCAATACTCTGATATACCGGTTTACAGTGCTTACCTTAGGTATCGGTAACTCGGTCGGCCGCTCGCGGAACTGGCACGCAAGAAAAAATAGAAAAGGGATATATCATACCTATTCCTGTTTTTTTTCACATTTTTAAATTTATTTTCTTGCCTTAAATCTATACTTCTATAATACGACGTAACACGACAAACGTTGTACAGCTCAATTAATTAAAGTATTTTGGATCAGCTGTGTCGATCCTATGCACGGAATTTGTTCTTGGTGCGTTCAGAAATTTTCATAGATTGATACTGATAATAATGAGAATTTTTTATTAGAAATAAATATGCAGCTTCATAAAAAGGAATAATTGTTAATAAACTAAATTAGTAATTAAATAAAGGTATATTAAATGTCAAACAATTGAATGAGTATGTTATGGGTCTTTTAAAATTTCATAGTCTTCTTCCTTTCTCAATATTATCAACTAATTTGTGAATGAATTTCATTTACATATAATAATGATATTTTTTTATTAATACATATCATATTTTATTAAATTGTATCCTTCCCCAGACGATTACGAAGCCAAAAACATAAAAATCATTCAAATTGCGACTGAATCAATATGATTTATAATAATTTCTTGATTTATAAGTGGTTTAACTAACACGACTTTCTTCTATATATATAAATAATAATGAACTAGAATAATAATATAATAAAATACACTGCAAGTTAAATATATAATATGTAAAAAAAAGGTACATATGTACATATCAGTCGTCTGATCAACATAGCTGTCGCTTAGTTTGGGATGGGACCGTGTGTGAGTTGCCGTGAGCAATTTTTTTTATTTCCAATGTATTTTTGTGTAAAACTAAATTCCGCCCGCGACTTCGCTCGCCTGGTATGTTGATAAAAAGTATATCTTAGTTATTTCACACTATAATCTATTTTTGAGGCAAATTTTATTCATAACCGTTCAGTACTTTTGTGTGAAGGGGTAACAAACATCCATCAGTCCATCGTCACAAACTTACGCAATTTATAATATTACTAGGATAGTGGTTTTCTGCAATTCTTCTACTTTAACTCCTTTAAATTTCATAGTCCTCTGTCAGTGATTTGTGAATACGTTTTTGCTTCACTTATTAATATAAATAACCAACGTGATAATTAAAATTACTTAATTCCAGGTAACTCTGGAAGAGTTTATGAACTACTACAGCGGCATCAGCGTGTCTATCGACAACGACTGCTACTTCGATCTTATGATGCGCCAGGCTTACAAGCTGTAAGCGTGAATGTATATTCGTCTCGCTCTAACACACCTGCACAGTACCACGGTGAAAGCGAGACTTCACAGTTTCCATGATTTAAGAGCACTAAATTGATTTGTAATTTTGACGTATCGTCTTGAAATTTCTGTCGTGTGGCATATTTAATAAACGTCACAACAACTAAGTGTTATTTTATTTATACATGAATCTCAGCGGATTACTCTATTTTAAAACTTTTCAAAAGTATGTCCTAAAAACCTAAGTTCGACGCAAGAGATCGGTAATGGTATGTTTTGACATTCTTTACTTAAACAAATATAAAATTGAGAGTGCCTGTTTTTAATATTAAATCAACCGTTTGTACTATATGGCTATTTATGCATACATGGTACATTACCCAAAATATTTTACGAACAAAGGACAAGGTGGTCGTTCCGGCGGTGTTTTTACGACGAACGGATGAATATCCGCCGTGCATCAGCTCCGGTAGAAGAACGGGGATGGGGAATTAAGTCATGCAATTCCAGCGCACACTTCAAAGTGTCGGGGAATTAAGTCATGCAATTCCAGCGCACACTTCAAAGTGTCCTTTACGATACTGAGAGGCTGCCAACTGCGCTCATGTACGAAATCTCCGCAATAACAAGATCTCTTCGTTTCATAATCTTTATTCTATCTTTAAGAATTATCACAGATCTAAAATAAAACTTAACAATTAGCCCGTACACATGAAACAACACAAACATGCACGACATAGTTCAAAGGATATTATACAGGGAGTCCAACAAGCGAACGCAATTAAAAACATTAATATATGACAAAAACTTCGCATGAATGCTAAGCAGCTTAAAAATTGAGGATAAAAATCGGGGCAAATATGGTAAACCCATAGACACGGAGTATTTCGCAGAGTAGTTAAAAGCTTATGCCGGCAACTTTGAATAGCTTCTTCCTCCCGTTTGATTATTCTTCTTCTGCGCGCTTTTGATTTCTGTTCAAATGACGATTGCTCAGCTTTCGTTCTGCCTTTATCAGCAAAAGACTGATAAAAATCAGTATCCATCCAATGGTCAGCAAGTATAGTCAATGCATGGGATCCTCTTATGGTATTTGCTATTTGTAATTTCTTAATTACATATCTGTCTCGCAACCAATTTTTTACTCTCTTGTATGTGCCTTCTGGATCCTTGATTCTGTCCATAGCATAATAGTAAGATCTCTTTGGATGTCTAAGTGTATAATATATTGTACTTAATATAAAACATACGATATCAACTCCCATTTTAATTAATCCAAGCAAACATGCTGTACAACAATTTACATCTAATGGTTCTTCTTCCAATTCCTTTTTAATTGCCTTAATTTCTTTCATTCTTTCTTTTTCTGATTTTTTTTCTTGTTGCATATCTAACTTCAGTCGGTCTTTTAAATCTTTCAAGGAATTATGATGCTTCATTTTATTTTTTTTTCGTTGTTGTTTCTCTCTCTTTTTTCGCTGTTTCTCTTTATACTTTGCAACTTTTATTTTATATTTAATCTCCTCCTCATCATATACTCCACCGTGGGCGCAGGCACAAATAACATTGTTTGTTTTATATTTCGACTTATTCATAATTTGTTTTACAGCAGTTGGATTAGAGAGTTTCATTTCTTTGGTTTTAAGTTCAATGAGGTTTACGTTTGTTGTTTGTAATTTTTCTTTATTGGTATTAATTTTGTCTGTAAGAAATTAACTAATTTACTGAATCAAAAGGTACCTACTAAATACATTACATTCGTATGTTTTATAAAATACAAGATAGAAATATTACACAACTGTATCTGAGCTATTAAAAATACTCATGATTATAATTTATCACGCACGTACGATTGTCAGCCTCTCCTCAAGAGACTTGTTTAACTGTTTATAACCTGTTTACCTACATCGGGAAATCGAGCCGGGGCTACAACCGAAGGCTACATAAAAGTAAGTGGTGAGCCTCATCCATTATGAACCTTATCACCAAAAGACATAATGAGATTCGTTGCAAATCTATTGGAAACTCGAGGAACTGCTCATATTTGTCCCTCCGATACTGTAACCAGAACACGAAAAAAAATTCTCGGTTCATATTTTTACAATTATTGCGGCTAAGCACGCGGATTATGGAGAAGAATGAATCAATATCGTCGGAGCTAAGGGGGTGTTACCGAAACCTGACATATCCAACTCGTTTATCAATTAGACATGGATTAGAACAGTTATCTGTATTGGAGCCCGTAAGCTCCAAAAAATATATTGTGAAAAGAAGTATACGTTACCGTTGCGCAAATTCCTATTCTGTGTATCTACATTTCGTATATTTTTCTTGCCCTTGGGCAATTGATGAGAACTTATTTCATAAACTGAACTCCTTCGAATTTTATGTCGAGCAGACCAGTTTTCTGTTTTGCTACATATTCTGTCGCAAAGTACACTTAATATACATTTTTTCTTTTTACTTTCATCCGGACAAGTATCCTCAGTACATTCAGTTATATCCGAATCAATTTTCTTACGAACGCATTTACAGCAATATGGAATCTTACTGTTTTTAGCGGCTTCTCTGCAAACTCCCGAGGAACAAACATCATCAACTGATATGTTACTCATAATTTTATCTTCAATTTCTTTAGTATTTACAACACACATTTTGTCCATATCTAACTGAACTTCCAGCAATGGTTTTTTGACTGATGCTCTACTCCTTAAATGTCGTTTTTTAAGTTTCTTTCGTTTTTTACCTACAGTAATTAAGTCACATGTGGCGTCACCACATTCTGCAATTTTTTTATCGCACCAGCAATTAAAATTAATTTGCTTATTCTTAAACGCTTTTTTACATATTCCGGTCTTACACACTTGGCCAGGTCTAAGTCTACCTCGTGAGGGACATATACATTTGGGCTCGTATTTCTCAGTCCTTCCATATTTCAATATGTTTTCTTTTATTTCTGTCGGATTTAACACGCACATGTCTTGCGGGTTGACTTGAATTTCAAAAAATGGGTCCCCGGTTTGTTCACTTCGGTGCTCTTTTTTTTTAATAACCATTTCGTTTGCCTTCCTTTTTTCTATCGATATTTTCGTTTTTCTTGATGTTGGTTCTATATTTACCACGTTTGGATTAGTCCGTTTAGTACCTTCAACTTTTTGAGAATATTTGTGGCATATACAATAAATTGTATCCTTCAGTTTTGCTACACTGTTTATACTTAAAAGACTTCGTGTTAAATTTTTCGAAACCAAATGTGGGTCTCTTTTAATATCACAATCGCATTCGTATTTTTTCATTTTTCTGGATGCTTCTGCGCATACCTCATCAGGGCATTTATCTCCAAAAGCCTTCTTCTTAAATAGACTAATCAGCCTTTGATCATTTTCTTGATCTTTATCGTATACTACCTTGGATTTAAAACGACCACGTTTTTTATATGTTTTAGATCTCCGGTGATGTTTTTTACCATAGTTTGGTTTGCCATTTATTTCCTCAAGAGTATTAATATTATTATATTCCTTCTGTTCAAACATCTGTCTCTGATTATCAGGATATATTTCGGTAGTATCCGCGTTGCCGTAATAATTAACTATTGAATCCCAGGTCTTGGGCTCATAATTTTTACTCGTTTTATAGTCGTTACATTCACAAATATTAAAAATGACTTTTTTCTTATTTTTCTTCGTGTGCTTTTCTTGTTCAGGTATATTTTTACTTTGGAGCGTATATATAGGAGTTGTATACGTTGACGCCTGATCATATACTGGTGGCGATATACCTGCAGTTTTCCTTAATATATCTTTTTGTGTTTTCTTAACCTTTTTCTGACTCGGATATATGTCATTCGCACGATAACACTGGACCACTGTTTCTCTATTTATTTTCCCAAACATGGTTTCTGACATTTTTTTTTGTTATTAGAAAAATTTTGTTCTTCAGTAACGTACCAACATTAAAACGAGAACAAACAATTTAAAACAAGAATTAAATAAGTAGTACGATTAATTTTGAACAAAATATTATTAGGTAGCACCAAAAAATTTATAAGTTCATGATTTAAAACTAACTTGTCAATTTCATGTTACAAAAATAAATTCATAAGTCATAGCAAATTCTTGTCAAATTTGTTATTTGTCTATTGTATTTTTTTAACTTTAAATAAGTTAGCGCTGACTATGATCGCACCTGATGGTAATTGGCGATGAAGTTTCACTGGTGAAGCGTACTAACTTAGTAGAAGTGTAATCGAACGGGAACAACGACACAGGCAACTTATTCCAGTCCGTCGCGAAATGGGTGATAAAAGACGAGGCGGTGCGCATCGTTCGAACTTGTAGGAGATTTACGCCGAGGGGGTGGATACCGGCCGTGCGTCGCACTATGGGGCCGATCGGTGTGTATCGTCTCAAAAATCTGTAACTTTTGTTCTGTTTGAAATAAATGAGTGTTTTTTTTTTTCATATCATATTTAATATATAAGCTATAAAATAATAACATTAAAATGACAGAAAAATTTTAAATAAAAAAATTGCCGAAGTCTGCCGAAGATCCATGTAATTGGAGTATCATTCGAGACCTATACGCTAATGGTTATTTAGTTAGTGCGTCTAGGTATTCTGTTTGTAAAAACTCAAAAAATTTGGGCCATTCAAAGTAGCGGGCAAAATAAGTGGCTCAGTTAAAATGTCGTCGATAATTCCAGCCCATACATTTATCGAAAATTGGTGTTGGAAGCGGCTTGGTCTTATCGCATGCGTGTTTTCATGGAGCCATAGGTTGTCGTTCCGATGGTTTGTGTATCCTAACCGTGTAAAAGAGGCTTCGTCGGTCCACATAATCCTCTTTTAAACATCGGGGTGGTATCACACTTTTCGTAATATCCACGAACAAAAAACTGACCTACGAGCGATGTCAGTTTCAATAAGATCTTGCACCCTTCTAAAATGGAATGGATGCAATCCTTCCCGTTTCAAAATTTGCCAAACTGTCCATTTAGTTAGACCGAGTCTTAAGCGCAATGTGTTGAACATTCAGTTGCGGGTTTTGCGCTATTAACTCCAACACATCTTCTGCGTCTCACGGTGACACTAAACGATTACGATCGTTAGCAGGTTTTCTGATTTCATATTCGACGAGATTCAAATCCAATCTAATAAATATACGAGCATTCGGCGTAGGTTGAGTGGGGAATCTTCTCGCATACTCTCACAGCAACCTCAGCGTTCCTGTTGCAAAACCCATAGACAAAATGGATGTAGGCCAAGTCGTGGCTTGAATAACGACAATCCATTTTAATTAACGAAAATTAAATAAAATAACAAGTTGAGTTCAAAACACTACGAAAGGTTTAAGAATTACAATGCGCAATACCTCGGCAAAAGAATGTAATAACAACACAAGGCGAGGTACTAAACTAAAAAAAAACAATGAAAAAATATTGAATTTTGTTTTAAAATCCATTTTTTGTTCTTCTATGAAAATGATACTAAATAAAATGTATTGTCGTTAAGTAAGACGTCTACATTGTTAGCAATGATTAAAGCAGTACACACGCCTACGATTTGAAATTTAAAAATCGAAATGGCTGCCTTTTTGTCATGGACGGGGCAAGAGAAAATTTGGATAGTGATTTATCGATAAAAAATGCCGTATTTCATCCCCCTTAAGTTTCCGACACTGGTGACCGGAGATACAGTATGCTAATGGTTACTCACTTAACACGTTTGTACTTAAGCGAGCGTCTCCACCACCCTCCATCCTCGCCATTCCGCGAACTTAAAAACGGACCCTCGTAAATGATCTCTTGATGCGGCGTGCATAGCCTGATTCTACAATTTAACGAGCGGCAAATTGCACACATGTGCGCAATTTTTCAACTGTCGACATAGCTTCCTTCAGCATACTTAAATGCACCCCCAATGAAAAAATCAAGTGTATTCAGGTGAGGCGATCGCGGTGTCCATATAATTAGACCCAAGCGCCCAATCCACCTATCGGGGTACATATTATGTAAATATTCCCTCGCCCGAACAGCAAAATGCATGGGACACACGTAATTTTGCAGTCACATTCCCTCTCTTGCCTTCTCTCCCTCCAGTGTTAAATCTTGCAATAGCTCAGGTATTGTATTCTGTAAAAAGTTTCATTACTTTTCAGTATTTATTGTTAATGGCAACCCATATGGGCTTATTATTTTCCCACTTAGACTTTCCGTCCACAAATTTATGTTAAATTGATGCTGTTCTTTGCCTGCACGTGCTACTCTCGGTTCAAGTTGTCAACTGTGTGGTTTATGCAGGTTGGTGCGTAATTTGGTGCTGGTTCATTAATTAATAGTGCGAGTCGTCGGTTACAAAGATGTACCAGTTAAAATACAACTCTTAAGCCGGTTTTGGAAAAAAGGGAGGCTGCCTACCTTGAATCCGCGATGCTGTTGCCTGCGATCCTGTCGCTCCCTCGGCGCCTAGTAGGATTATGGCCTTCTGCTGTTGGTGTTTTCGGTGTCTGGGTGTGAATGAAATGCGAGACGCGCGAAAAGCGAGGTTCTAAATTGTAATGTACGAACGGTAGTAACCGTCGTAATGTGTCAGTGCGGTGACACAGCAGCCTAGTCTTTAGTTGGCCAGCGACTCGCCTTTATCCACCTTTATCTGCCTTTATCCACCATCCTTTATCCACAGACTTAAAAGGAGTACAGACTGGCGCAATCACAGGTTTAAAAATCCATCTCGCCCGCACTTTGTCTCGTCTGTTCATAAAACTTTGTCGAAAAAACTTCGATCTTCGTAACATCATTTGACAAAGTCTAAATGCGCCATTTCTTGACATCAAAGTTTGAACTCTCTGGTAAATGGTACGGCTGGAGTTGGTGTGTTTTTAATATCCTTTGTACAGATTTCCGTAGTATATCGGTTTGTCTTGATAATTTACTGATAGAAGTATTTGCGTTTTCAAATGCAGCGGCTCTGAATGCGCGCTTGGGGAGTGAGTCGATTTGCTTGCTCGCGAGTGTAGTCAAATCACAAAGCAAAACATAGCCGTTGAATATAGGATACAGGGAACAAGAGCGCTGACGTTTTAAATCACACTGACGTCTGAGTAAGAGCAATGTGAGATTCGTATTAAACGAAGGGTGTAACAGTTTTTTTTTTCAATTGGTGAGTGGGAAAGGGATTAAACATTTTGTTACATTTACAATAGTCAAATGGTCCTTTGCGCACGCGGGATTAGTGTGTATGACTCTCTCTGTCCTTTTTTACCTGAGTTTTCCCTTGGAATTACGGGTATGTAATATGTCGCGCAATCCTTAATTTAAATGAATTTTATTATTTCGAGAAGTTCTATGGGCTAGATTTCGTTTTACAAGAACCTCTTCTTTGTTGAATAAATGATAAAAGTTAAGGAGTGCCTAAATCGGGAAATAGAGGCATTACGTTAAAAATTAACTTTGTTATCGTGATAAGCTCTTTCGCTCTTGCAAAATAATTGTTTTACAACCCAGACATAAAAAGTGCAGGTTCTGATACCTGGGAATCAGGGCTAACCTCGATTAACGGATTATCCACTATTTACGACAGACCTTTATAAGTGTAATAGGTTCTTCTTGGGTTATGTCGAGATTTGATACGACCTCTGATTTAAACAGGATCAATTTGGGATGAGGTTGCTGCTGCTTCCACTTCCAATTGGTCTGATATCTCACCCTTAATGACCCATGCTGCCTTCTATATCTGATATGTACTCAGGCCAAAAAGTATTCTTAGGCCAAAAACTATTAAGCTCTGAAGCGGTTAATCCGGTTAGCGACTATAAATTCTGCTAACCGGTCGGGCATATTCATTCTTTGTATTGCTAGATTAACTTGAGTACGAGTATTTTGAACTTTGGTCTATACATATGACACTTTCATTTCGTCTGCTGAAGTGCCTCGCTCGATGATAGGAAAAGTGCGCCTAAAGTCCACAGCCAGTAAAATCACCAGACCACCATTAACCTGTGTATGTCTTATAGATAACGATCAAGAGCTTTAATGGCGCGTTTGTGTGAGATTGTGCCAAGGTCTAGGTGCGGTTGGGCGGTTCAGGTATGTCGGCTTCTTCATGTCTGAGCGGTCAAAGCTTTACCAGGTGATTCGTATTTGTGGGATGCATTCCTTTGGAGATGATAAAGTAGAGCTTATTTGCAATGTTTTTTGTCCAGTAATACCCTCGCCGGAAATTGCTTATTTCTGGGATATTATTATTTTTGTTTTTTTCGTAAAATGCCTATCTGTCAAACAGTGGCATATACTCCAAGGCCAGGTACTCTAACCTTAGGCCGGACGCCTCAGCTTAAAGTGCCTGGCCATGCCGTCGGCAAGTAAGTGGCTGAGGTCCTTGCCGGCGCGGATTTCCTCGAACAGGCTCTGTAACGGGTCAATGAAAATCGGCCTTCGCCCTCTTTGCCCGTGCCTGCTCATGCAGCGTTAGGGATCGAGGACCGTTACCATCCGACAGTAACTGGTTTTCGGGTATGGATGTCCGGGAGGGAGTCCGGAGGCGGATGGGCTCCCGTTTTCTGCACTTTCTCTTCTTCATCTGCAAATATTAGCGTAGCGGGAGAGGCTTTTTGACCGCTGCCATGAGATATTTTACCACACCTACTTATGATACATGTCATGCCGGGATTCACAAGCGTAATGAAGAATTGTATTAAAATTGTGCTTATTTAGCCCGGACGTTTAAAAATTGTTGATGTATCGTTAAGGTATTAAAAAAATATTAGAACACGGGTTGGCAACCTTCTCTTATATGGGGGCCACAAATGTTGTAAGGATATTGGTACGGGCCATATTTCATGTGTCATCATTGGAAGGATGTAGAAATGCCAAATTACGTCGTGTAGTTCGAGCACGCGCGGGCCACACCACAATAGCCTGCGGGCCCCGTGTGAGGGTTGCCAACCCGTGTTCCAGGATAACCGCATTTTTTTATTTTTTGGGTGCTATTAAAAGTAAAAGTGATAACGATTACTTTCAAAATTATTTTTACACGTATCGTAAAAAAATGAATCACTCAGTTTTGAAAATAACAAATTTTCTATACAGGCGTAGCTCGCGGCCATGAAAACCGTATCCAGCACACGGGTGAGCAAAAGCGTATCCAGCACACGGGTGGGAGCCAGCCTGTGACCCGCATCCAACAAAATGGCGGATTCCAATCAGGGAACCGCAACCAGCAATCGAAAACATTGCCAACAAAGGAAGAACTCGACGCTCAATTGGACGAATACATGGCATCGTCTCAGCATGCTCTGGACAAAGAACTCGAGGAATATATGCTCAAGGGAGCCACGATGGAATATGAGTGACTCACTTTTGATTTTTTTTTGGACATTAATATTGAAACCAACGATGATTGAAGACTTTAGTAAAATATATAGATACTATAAAAAAATAGATTTAAGACACTTTAAATAGGAAACTTTATCTGTAACTAGCTTTTGCCGCGACTACCTTCGCGTCGTATAGTTTTTCTTGAGTTATACTCTACCTCTGTACAAAATCGGTTCGGTAGTTTAAGCGTGAACAGGAATCAGACAGACAGAGTTACTTTCGCATTTATAATATTAGTAAGGATTAATGGAGTGGTTGGATCCCAACGACAAAAATGAAAAGCTTCACGTGTAGCCATTTAGATTGCGCAGCTTTCAACCTGCATTGTTTTCTTTCTTTTTTTTTCTTTACCTTACCTTGACTTGTCTTATATAAGACGGAATTTCCTATAGGTGGTCTCGTGTTTACCACTGATATGACTTATTTTAAGTATAAAGTTTAATCTGGCATTTAAATACTGTTTGTTATCTTAGAACTCCTTAGTAGCCATCGATTCAGCCCCCCCACGTAGAAGTACAGTAGGAAAATAGCCACTTATCTGTTTATCGGTCCTGGGGTGGCTTCAGGAGTCATGGCAAATTTGATCTAGTAAAATAATCTGCTTTGTCAATAAAACCTTTGTCTGGAGGCCCTCTTTGGCTGAGGCGCCGCTGGAAGTGGCTTGTCGTTTAGTTTGTTGACTGTTATTATTAAATATCGACTGATTTCGTCTTAGGCTTGTTGTTATTTTATACCTCACTAGATTATCGTCGATGCGTCACTTAAGTTGTTTGTTCACATCTACTCTTAATATTCTAATTCTTGTATATAGTAATTTACTGTTTTAAATGTAAGACTAAAAGATTAGCGATCTTTTTTATGTAAAATAGAAGTTAACTTTAGCGTCAACAACTTCGTGTGTGATTATTAAGTAATTTTATGCTATAACAATAAATATGTTTCCTCATGTTCACGAAATTATTTAGAAAAAAACAAAAACTTTCATTTAAATACCAAAAGTAATTCTAAAAGGCATGTATTTAAATGATCTTTTTAATTTGGAACTAACAGCAAAGCAAAAAATCTAAATTATCATCTATTTTAATGATTGATCCTCTTTCTTTGAGACATAAAATAAATGAAATCAATCGATATTTTAACCTCTTTATAACTACGCAAAAAATTTCTGAGACATAAAAATTACATCAGATCGTTACTTGTTGGTCCTCAAAACTAAGAGAAATGAGCATTAAATATTTAATGTTGTGATACTTTTTTAAATAGTTCGATTTATATAAATTATTTTTTTGTCTATATCAAATAATCTTCAATATAATTATGTTAGGATACTTATTTTTATTAAGTTGTAGTCAAAGGAAGGAAACAATTTAAAGGCACTTAATATTCAAATAGTAACTTAAATATAAAAACTTATTACTGAATAATTAATGCACGTTTTGCTTTTGTTGGTCGGCCACGTTTTCTTTTTTGGCCTATTTGAATGTTTTTGGCCTCCATTGGCGCAGTTACATATTTTAGACGAATTGCAAGCCCTATAACATGTTTACACATATTATTTTTTGCAAATTGCGGGCAACTACATTTGCTGTCGGCCCACATATCACTATTTTTTGGCACCATTACTTTCCAGTGTGAAAAATAAATCTGTTTATATTGATCAAATGTTATCCATGTACGTTCGATAAACGCATCCTTATGTTTTTGCGAATCTTTATTTCTACTTTGTATCAAATGTGTCTTTGTATCAGTATCTGACTGTATAATGGTCACTTTTATATCCATCTTAACCCACTGATAAGCCTGTGTCCAGTCTGGAAGTTTAACAGAATAGCTTGTCGCAAAAGAATCGATTCCTTTATTTTGTGACCATTCAGTCACTATGGTTGTAGCAACAACCAAAATTCTCGATAATGGTATTCGTTCTCGCAACGTATTAGTATCTTTGATTACTTTGTTAGTGGCTTCCAGTGCGTTATTCGTGGCTGGAGAACCGGGAGATGCACCTAAATACCAATGCCGGTTTCTAAGTAATCACTCTTCTTTAAAGTAAGCAATGAACACTCTCGTTTTCCCATTTTTTTATAAATAGCTCTGAAGCTATATCAAAGTCTTCAGAAGAAGTAGCAGCCTGTAAACAATCTATATCTTCCTCATTCTGTTTCTTCTTGTCTACTGTTTGTTCCAATTTTGTTTTTATGTTTTTTTTCGCAGCATGAGCCCAACACATCCTGATTATAGCTTCAGAACCAAACACATTGGTTAAAGCATTCTGGATGGCTTTAGCAGCATCACAAACTAGCACTGAAGGCTGTAAAGAATGACCGTATATTGATAAAACACTATTTTTTAGACCGCTAAACAGCATTTCAAAATCTTCTGTAGTCTCAGTAGTTGATACCGCAAGACATACTGGGTAAAATTTGCCATTTTTGTCCGTAGTTCTAGCAATTAAAACAGGAAAGCCTTGCCAGATTAATTTATAAGTGGCGTCAGCGTGTAGAACAGTAGAATGACACATTAACTTCAATAAATATTTTGTTGACACTACAAAACGCAGGTTTATCGGTTCGGCATCATATATATAGTACGATATGACAAAAACTTCATGTTCATCTATTGGGACTTCAGTACGATCAAATATCCACTTTTCAAGTTCCCCCAAACTTATTACCGATGGACTATATTTTAATTTGCGACGATCTGACAAATAATTATTCAACTGAGTTTTCGTTGGCACTTTCAGGTTAGGTATATTTCTTAAATTATTTAAAATTCCCTTAGGTTTTAATCGTAAATCGAATAATTTATTGATATTTTCTTTTGTTTTCTCATCGATTCCATGATGAGATTCGTTTCCGATCGATTCGTGATCATGACTGGCGTCAGCGCGAAAGAGAATCACATCCTTAGAGTCAGCTTCGTAAAGCAAATATACCTGTGCTGCACATTGCGGGCCGTGACGTTTGACTTTTTTACATCGGTAAATTACTTTTTTCCCTTCTTCAGTATTTCTAGAAGCTAAGGCAGCCCAAGTATTTTCCAAAGACAATGCCTTTTCTGCTTCTTCGCTAGTTTTAAATCTTTCCACAAGAACCCAATTTTATTTACACCTCTTTTCTTCTTTGAAACCGTTTTTTCTACGGATTCATCACTATCCGAACTGTACGCGGGAATTTCACTATTCACTTCCATAGTTCAGATTTAAAAAAGTTGATTTTATCAACGAAATCACCAAATTATTACTCAAATAAACTTGCGGCGCGTAACAACAAAAAGCGACAGTAATAATGTAAACAAACATGGCAATCTACCATCCTGCTTGCTTATTGGCCGCCAAGCTCTTGACCAACTCAGTAAACGACCAATGACGGACGAGTGTCACACATCTACAAAGTACCGCGTAAATTTAAAGATACTTTTTCATTACAAATATTTATCAATAATATTTTTAGTTTCATCAAATAGATTTTAAAGTTGAGTTATAATATAGATCGAAATGTATTTATTAGGTGATCAATATTAAAAGGCAAACTTGATATAAAATTCATCAAATGAACAAAATTAAAGATCAATAACAAAAAAAGAGGATCAAATACTATTTTTGTATACTAAATATCAAAAGAGTATGTTTAAACATAAATATTATGTTACCTTAAATAAAGTTCATATATAATTTATCCGTAGAACAACTAATATCCACGCAATAATATAAATATAAAATAACACATCATTTATTTTTAAAAGTGCACATGTAAAATAGACCAATTAGTTTTTAGAAGATCAAATAATATTGTCCCATTCTAAAATTCGTGGGTCCTAGACGGGATTTTTAAAAATGCATTTTTTGTCCTATTTGTGTGTTCGATTTAATCTAATAAATAAGCAATGTGAATATAACTTGTTATAGAGATACCGCACACAAACACACAGGCAAACGAATAAATACACAAATTCTAAAAAATACCAAGTGAACGATAACTTGGTATCATTCAATTTACAAATGTATCATATACTTTAGAAGTGTAGCTTTCATTTTGTGGATTGTTGTTAGTTAACCTAAGTAAAAATAAGAATGGGCAGTAAGGAAAAGGGATTTCTACAAATGTATTTGCACTCG
>DWJZ01001129.1:0-25318 GCA_018249125.1 Asbolis capucinus | reverse complement strand
TATGTTAATATTGTATATGTATTTTGAGTACGCACTTTTTCTAGAACTATATATTCTAGGCGAGGAAAGCTGCCTCCCAGCTCTCCTAGGTATACGCTTATGTGATGGTGTTAAATGGTGTTTAACTTGGCCTGTTTTAAGTTGATTGTACAACAAGTTGAACATTTGAGGTTATGTATGTTAAGTTGAAAAAAAAAGGACTATATAAGTACTTCACTTCACTGCACAACATTGCATTTCTTAGTAGTGCGATAAACGACGTAAACACAAAACAGTCCTTATACAACAAATTCGCGATAGTAGATTTATTCACCACACCACTTTATTCGACACCTCAAAACGTCACGCTGCGCATTCGCACCGCTGATCTTCCGTCTCGCTCGCGCGACGTGCACTAGGAGAAGCTATCCTGCTCGCATTCGTCCCAGCTATCGCAGTCGTAGTGGTCGCAGTCGTAGTCGATGTCGCAGGCGGCGTGGCCGGTCGCATCCGAGCTGATGTCCGTCAGCGCCGCGTCGGACACCGGCTTCGACGAGATGTCCAGTATCTGTATATATATAATATGTTTATTTATATTACCTATAAATGAGAAAATAGTTTTGGCTGTCTATGAGTAACACTTTTACTTTAAAATTGGTATAGATAAAAAATATATTTATTTAAGCGTTTTACTAAATTTCTAACTGTTTGGAAAATGGGATCTTAACTGTTCCATGCGAACGTTGGCGCGGCCAAAGTTATTATTTTATACTATTAACTGCCCTAATTTCTAAGCCACAGCGTGGCCGAGTCAGATTTTGTGTTTACAAGTATTTGAATAATAAAATAAAACCTTCACTAAAGGTCAATACAAGATATATAACAGTGTCATTTCAATGATGTAAAAGTCGATGTCGTTTACTATAACAATAATGCGAAAGTCGATGCCGTTTGGTATAACAATTATGCGAAATTCGATGTCGTTTACTATAGCAGCATACTATGGCAGAGATTGTTGGTTGCTGGGCTAGTAACTATAAGTGGCAACTTACGTCTGCGGACGACCTGAGGCTGTAGTTGTCCGAGTGCGCGTCGAGCGCGTGTAGTGCTAACGAGCCGCGCTTCGGCTCCGACCGCGACAGGTTCTTGCCGTCCGACCGCACCGCCACCTCCGACGGGTTAGAACGTTCTGGAACATACACCATGTGTGCCATCAGCTCATTAACGGTTCCCTACTGGCAGCGGGCCTCTCATGTACTCGTAATCATTGCAACTCATAATTGTGCCACAGGGTTGGAGTTTTCACTTACAATGTGAGGGGTACAGGCCATAGTCCGGTGCGGATTCGTGGACAATATTGAGGCTTACATCATTCAATATGTTGTTCCAATGCCGTAAATTGGTAAGCTGCCTTTCGACGTGGCTTATCGACTTCTGTCTAACTTAACAGCTGGAATCGACGGCTTAGCGTGCCCTATGATTACGACATTTTATTTTATATATTCTACTATACGAGATTCACAAAGTTTGTGTCTATGTTATAGGCTTTTTACAAATTACAAGTTAATGCTTCACTACAATTCCAACTGATGGCAAGCATAGTTATTGTAAAGATCACAAAGAAAACAACTGAAGAATAGCTAAACGAACCTTTTTAATTTTACCGTTACTTTTTATTTACTGTTAAATAATAACTTTCATATAAGGTTAAAATGAGTAGAGATGGAAAACTTATTATCATTACAATAGCGTTGTCTAGGAGTGAGATAAAGGGCGAGGGTTTCTATAAATTATACAATAATATATAACCTACTATCAAGAGTAGGGAACTGTCGAGTCCCGAATATTAAATTTCTCTCACCTCCCAAACAAAAATTCTGGATTATTCCTGTTACAAATACATTCAAAGTAGTTAATGGCTACCTAAGTCACTTATCAACTATTTATTTTACTAAGCGTACAATTTAAGTAACCATTAACGACTCTGAGTGCGGCAGAATTGGGTTCACATACCTTTGGCGAGCGGGTCGGCGAGGGAGACCGGGGAAGCGCTCCGCGGGGAGCCGAGGCTGCCGCTGTAGTACATTTCAGGGTTTGCCTCGTGCCGATCTAATCCATTAGGGTGTCACACTAATTAGACCTAGCGACTAAAAGCACCAACTAATCATCCGTAGCAGAACTATGTAATGTATATAGCCTACTGGACGCCTCATGTAACTATGCATATTGATGCATATTAGAACTAGGAAAGATTTGCTTGTTTAAGGCGAATGCGCTCCGAAACTACCGGGCCGATTTGAAAAATTCGTTTACTATTATAATCTTACATTATGCCCGATGAATTAAGGCATTAAAATATTTTCAAAAGCGTTAGGGGTTCGTATGAAAATTTCAATAATGTAACTCAATATTCTAATTCTAATATCGCGTATAGTAATGAAGCAAAGAGATGTACTACTTTTACAGAGGATATCAATATCAAAAAATATGCCCGCGATATCATGTATCTTTTACAGTTATGTCACAATAACTGGGTACTCTTTTCTGGTAAGTGGTTCCTCCAAAGCGAAGCGAGGGCGGTATATAGTTTTACTAACAGAAATTCAGTTTGAGAGGATTAGATAGGTTTGTATACAAAAATCCCATCTAATCGGTTCATTGCACGCGGTGCGTATAATTTGGTTTTTTGGTCTAATATTTAGCAGAGATAGTTCATAGTAAATAAGGCGTCTAATAAGCTATGTAATCGATGTACCACAAAATATTATATGATCAACATTACAAGTGGGTAGTAAAGAATGTATTATATTAAGCTCATTGATAATTATAAAAAATAATATATATTTGACATGCTGCCTAAAATTGGGGTATAATTTACCCCACTTCAAATGTACGGCTTTAACAGGAAATCGAAAAGAACTATATTAAACTACAAATAAAACAAGTAATAAAAAAAAATTCTTATCAAAAAAGTACATAAAGGTTACGTCTATGGACATTTTTTGATTCGTGTAAAACGTAGCAAACATTACGTTACACGATTCTAGTGTAAAAATAACGTTACATGATTCTAGTGTAAAAATTACCTTACATGATTCGAGTGTAAAAATTACGTTACATGAGTCGAGTGTAAAATTACGTTACACGAATCGAGTGTAAAAATTACGTTACATGATTCTAGTGTAAAAATTACTTTACATGATTGGAGTGTAAAAATTACGTTACACGATTCGAGTGTAAAAATTAATTTACATTTTTCGAATGTAAAATTTGTTACAATAATAGTGGATACAGTCTACTACGTTACAGATAATAACAAATATACATATATTACATACATTACTATAAGCAAAAATAGAACTTGTAGAAAGTATATCAAAATATACATAAATGTTTACGTGAGAAAATGATGAGAGAATTTAGACTGTTGGCATCCATCTAACATAAAATATATAAAATAAAGATCTTACGTTATCTTCTAGTTAAATTATGCATCGTTGTTTAATAATACTAATTAATAATCATATTACTAATTAAAATCGAATCTCCCTCTTCCCCGCTATTCTTTCCGTGTCACTTATTTTTCTAATTTTGGAAGTAAAAATACGCCAAGTTTTTTAAGTACTTTTCGTTAGAAGATATCCTGAAGTTCTCAGATGCTTATTCTTTAATGAGTTAACAATAAAACAAGGTTTATAAAAATATTTAAAAACACAAGCTTTAATTATAGATCCATAATATAAAGAAACGCACAAAATTTATAACTGTATTGTTAACCTTTGAGGAGTTCCCTTATCTGGAGCCAATTCTGAACGTAGCATCAGGTCATGCTTATTATAAAATCGCGTTGTCATTAGGATGAAAACTTTATGCAAAATTTCCACTCCGTAGTGTAATAGGAAGTGAGTCTAATTAAGCTTGTAAGTTTTAACCCGTAACAAACAAATATTAAATAAAAGCTTGTAAAAATGGTTCCTTTTTTCTTTATTATTCTTTTTTCACCTTGGCGATTATAGAAAAGTTCGCGGGAGAAAAGAAGTGTCCTGGATTATTTTATGGATATTTGCTGGGACATAAGGGTTGCTTAATCAAAATGTGTTTGTCAACTAAATGATATTTTTTTGCGTTTTATCCACCCCAGGGTAAAGGGTCCGTTTTATAGTACTCACCGCAGTCAACAATCTCATGGAATATATAGTTGTTGAGAGCGACGGGTTGCCGGATCCATGCGTGGGCCATCAGCTGGCCCACGGTGCAGCGCTGGGACGGCTCCTTGCATAGCATCCAGCGGAGAAGGTGCTCCAGGTCTGTGGATATCCATCAGATCTCAGATCCAAGTTTATAGGTGCCCTGGATGTTTGAAGTGTATTATCTGTTTTTTTTTGTTTACCTCTTATTTTTTGTTTTCGTGCCTTAATGTCATATTGTAATTTTAAATTGTGTTAATTAGTGTAAGTAGGTATTTAAATCCGTTCTATTTAACAACAAATAAATATCAAATAATTTACATATAATTTTTTCTATGATAGTTACCTTCAGAGACTGGGTGCAGAAAGGCCAGTGGGCCCTGGATGGTGTCCTCGATGTCAGAAAAGGGGTTGATGAAATACGTCAGCACATATAGTGTGATGCCCATCGACCACATCTCCAACTCTGGGCCCGCATACCTACACATTTATTTATTTTGGAACTTGTATATATATAATAATTATAATTACTTTATTCGTATGGTTAGTGTTACATTTTTTGCAAATATCGGTTTGCTATTCAGAGAAATCCAGCAGGTTTTGAGCGAGGCCAGTGTGTACCGTCACCGACAGGTAGACCTAACCAGACCAGCCTAACACCAAAAATATCTCTAATTGTCTACGTCCACTATCCTAACAGGAATCCATATCAGTCCCACTACTGCGCTCGGGTCTTCACTCACAATAACAGGATAGAATCCACTACACTGGCCAATGCTGATTGGTACACATTACACACCTTTGAAGACTTTCTGGAGAATTCTCAGGAGGGCAGGTTTCCTCACCATGTTTTCCGTCATCAAAGCCAGCGATAATCAATAAATTATTTATTCTATTCTATTATGCTAATAATGTTCATATAAATATTAAACAATGCTACTTATCACAATAAACGAAGTTTTTAAATAGAATCAATATTAATAAAAAGATAGCATCCTTTTTAATACCCATATATAAAAAAATCAAAGGTATTTACATAGTAAGGGGGGGTAGGGGCAGGGATAGGAGCAGACCCCCTGGGGTCAGTATCTCCTGATGAATCAGAGGCTGAGTATACCTCATATTCCACTAAGTTAGTGGATACCTCCGAGTCGATATTTTAAGTTTTTCGTCTTACGAATTTTAGTTCACCATTGACAGACGAAATTAAACGACATTTTGTGAGAAATATAAGCAATACAGCAGAAGATAATAAAATCCCCATATGTTACACTGACTTGTTCCCAGCGAGCACCTCCGGGCTACAATATTCCGTGGTGCCGTAGAAGGTGGAGAACAGTGTGTCGGGGCTCATGAAGGTCGCCGAGCCGAAGTCGATCAGCTTCACGTGGAACTTGTTGTCGATTATCACGTTCTCGTCCTTGATGTCGCGGTGGAGGATGTTCAGCGAGTGGAGATACTCTACCGCTTGACCTATCTGAATATATAAACAAATTTAATTTAATTTATTTTGATTTAACTAATCAAATTGACATTGTTATATGCAAGTGAGGCAGCATTCAAATTAAAATTGTGATTTTTATTTGATACATTTTAAATAAATAAATAAACAAAAAACAAGCAAAATTCAACCGTATTAACTTACAACTGAGTACATTTTGTATACATATTTAAAAAATGGAAATAGACTATACATTTTCAACCAAATTAAAATAAAACAAATAAAGGGAGGTTCAAATGAAGTAAAAGGAGGTTCATATTAAATAAAGGAGGCTCAAAATTAATTAAAGGAGGTTCACAATGCAACTGCATATTTCATGTTCGTTTCCTTCACTACTTTTTAAGGATCAGGAGATTCATCTGCTGGTTAACCTTAAAGCGTTAAAATCAAGATGAATAATAAGTGTCGTCACACACATAACACAGTATAAGTGTCGTCACCTGTCGGAAGATATAGCTGAGTAGAGGCTCGTCCAGTCTGGGACGACGCTCGATGAACTCGAACAGGTCCATGCCGGCGCCGTGCTTCTCCATCACCATTTGGAAGTACTTCTCGTTCTCGAAATGGTCTATCACGCGCACCTATCGCAGAACCATATAACATGAAATTAAAAGTATTTCGTCTTAGGAACTAACAGCTAACATAACTAAAGTCAAAAGTTAACAATATATTCCTATGTCAATGAAGATAACAAAAAACAAATAAAAGAAAATTGAATACCTAACTCTACCACAGATATTGCCTATCTCCATCATCGTCTTTGTAAAAACACAAACTTAACACTGCACTACCAATAACAAACATTTCAAACAAATTATTTTCGCGTCACACTTTATGGCTCCCTGCAACAACGTGAGCTTTTGATTCCTACGACGAAATAAATGCATTTCATTTCAACGTGCAGTATAGTAATGTATAAAATGGAATTAGAATACTGTACCTGATTTTAGGGTAGTTGGAGCGGAGGTTTGTGGATCGGTTTCACTAGCAAACCGCACTTGAATCCGCATGCATCCTAAAGTACGCGAGATCAAACTGACATGTACTTCAGACGAGCCATTAAGTTTGACGAGGGTAATATTTATAAAACGTTTTTCATGTGACGTTGATAAATATGTTAACATTTTTGGCATCATCTCCGTTTTCAAGCATTAAATTATTCTACGAAAAAGTACCGATTTATTTTTATGACTTCGAATCGTTTCAATGGTTTTCATAGTCTTCAAAATAAGACAGTCTAATTGTTTCTGAAAAATATCGATACCATAAAAAATATAAACGGCACTCACGATATTGGGATGTTTCAACGTCAAGAGCAGGTTCAGTTCGAGCGGCACCATCTTCCCATCTGCCCCCTCCACCCAGAACTGTGCCCCCACCTTCTCTTTCAGGATGAACTTGGCGACGGCCAGCATCCTGTCCGAGCGTCGGTACGCCATCTTGACGCATCCGTACGCCCCTTTACCTGAAATAACGTTTTAGAATATAGCACGACAGACGTCAGTTGGTGGCATGTTATGTGTATTAATTGTATTCATTTCGATATTATATTATACAATTTAAGACAGTTCAGAACAATCTCATATAATGTTTAAATTGTAATTTAAGAATTTAGAACAATGAAGCACTAATGGTTGGGATCACCATCTAATGAATACTCATTTAATCCAGTCAACAGGTATCGACATCTGTTGGAATCGTTTGGAACTAATAAGTAATCATGAATATTGTAATAAAATAATGTTGCGGCTATAAATTTACGAGTGCAAAATTGTATTAAAATCGGTTAAGTAGTCTAGGAGTCCATCGCAGACAAATATATAGATAGTGTTGTCTCACCGATCTGTTTGAGAGTGACGTAATGTTTGCTGTACTCGCCGGAGGTCTGTTCCTCACCGCATTGCGACATCAGCGACATGGAGTGCGGCCGACTGCCCGCTGACTTGTTGCCCTGCACACATATTGACATCAGGCCATGGAAACGGGACCAGCAGTTATATCGGTACTGACATGTATACGCCAAAGGACTTTAGGAATCTCTGAGGGGAAGAATTAAACATGGAGTAATGCTCAAAGTAAATAAAAATGATAAAGGTTGTTTGGTGTTACCGATATACTTACATAGCCCGCTCTATTGTTGGGTTTTTTCATTTGCAGGCCATTTAAAAGGAAACGAAGTTTCGCAGGAGGGTAATTTAAACACAATTTAGTTCCACAAATCGCCAACAGATGGCGCTCTCCCTAAATTATCATGGCACATACCGCCATCGGCTCGCTGTCGGCGGTGGAGGCCATGGTGGAGGGCAACGTGGAGGCCAGGCTCGAGGCGAGCGTGCCGTGAGGCGCACGCTCGAGCCGCACGCCGAGCCACACGCACCGCACTCGCGCACCGCCGCACAGCTGCATGCTGGATACTGTGTACACCACGCCTGGAATACAACGTTATAATATGAAAAGGATTGTCGACGAATAATAAAAATATAAAAACAGCATATTACGCTTCTCTTATGCGGATTAGCGTGTTAGTTAACAACCCAAGTGTCCGAACAATCCGAGCCGACAAGGCCTTAACGTCTGCTATCTGACGATAACAATCGATAGCTTTACGTGCTCTGTGCGGCAATAATGTATTGCCACGAAAGCGCAAATATATTTTTAGAACGCCACGATCTAAGAAATATTTATTCATTATTTATTCACGCTCGCCAACTACCTTGATCCATGCATGCACTTGTTCTTTACAATATTGTCAATCCTACTAATATTTTAAATGCGAAAGTTTGAAAGGATGGATGGTCGGACGTTTGTTACTCCTTCATGAAATGATCTAATCGAAATTTGGCACAAAGATATTCCAGACTATCGTCTGGCCTAACATAGGCTACTTTTTATCAATGTATCTATTGGGCAAAGCCGCGAGCGAAAAAGTAGGATACAGACTGAGCTCAGTGCCGTCTTTGTGCAGCACGACGCCGCGGTAGGTGCCGTCCTTGTGGTGGCAGTCGAGTACGCACTCGCACTGCTCCGGCTTGCCGCGCGTCTGCGGCGTCGACGTCGTGAGGTTGTTGCGCAGCAGCCGCTTCGTCACGCACGGGGTCTCCGGTGGCTCGTCTGTACATGTATAATTAGAAGTGAATAAAATATTTTCTTTTTACTAATGAAATAGTCACTCAATTAAATTAGGGTTGGCAGGATTTATTACAGATAGTGTTTTTTTACATCAACGTTACATATTATCCTTGTTTTGCTGTCCTGCTACTCCTACTGAACGATTTTTGATAAAAATTGGCTTATTATCGTGAAAAAAGGTTTGAAGAGGTTGAAATTGAGGATTTGTATAAGAATTTGTCTTTATTGTAGACATAACCATGAAATTATTGTAATGCACTTGATAAAAAAATATGAAACTATTTGTTCTAGCGTTTTTAAAATTGAGACGAGCAGAGGGTATGAAATAGGGGATACATTCTGCACGCGGACGTAGTCGCAGGAAAAAGATATAAAAATATTTAACATTCATAGATAGATAATTCAGACCAGACGTTTTGCCGTATGAAACAATATTATTACGCAAAATAAGTACAAAAAAAATTAACTCTCCACTAGTATACACTCCTAGCACAATCACCTAGTCTATACAATTTTCAAGCAAAAAAGCCAAGAATATACATGCATCATTTATAGAATAAAATTATAACATATCAGGAACTAACCTCCATATTTTTTCCTCGGCGCCGACTCAGTCTGCGTTTCCAAATCGTTATCATTACTTAGGCTATCAATACTATCGTTCCCGTTGTGTTTCGGCAGCTCCTCGATCTCACAGCCCGGCGGTGGCATCTCGTTGATCGGAGTTAAGAAGTCTGCGCTCGTCTCGTTCGAGTCGCACAGATCGATCGAGAGACTGCTTCGATCGTCCTTGCCGGAGACTGTCACCTTCATCGATCTGTACTTGCTCGAGTCGAACGATAGACGCAGGGAAGGGTCGTTCAGTCTGACTCGGGGCGCGTTCGCTACCGGCGTGCTGCCAGTGGGCGTCACTTCCTGCGTAGGAAATAATCGATATAACAATTGATACAAGCTTCGATGTTTTAGCTATAAAATAACATTTTTGAAAAATATACATTATTATTCTTCAAGATGGATATATTTTTTATTAAATATCAATATAGATATTTTGTAACTTCTTGAAGTATTTCTATACAGAAAATAAAAATACTGTTGCCAGGTCTAAATAACTGTCTGTAAGGAATTATGTCTAACTAATCGTAACTCAGTAAAATCTACTAGGACAAAAAAAAATCCTTTAACAGAAAGAAAATTAACAACATTATTGATTTTGAAGGAGTATAGAAATTAATATAGACATCAAATTTTACGCAGGATAAATATGAATCGTATCGAACGTATCGTATATGACGTATCGAATAATTAATGTTTCTGAAATCGATATTTTTAACGATGTTACACACCTGTGAGTGCTGCGACGTGTAATAGATCGAGTCGGATTTCTCAGACGGCTTGTTCCCGGGCGGCGTCGGCTTCGCGTTCCCGTGCTCCGAGCGGAGAATATTCTCCGACCGGGACTTCGATATACTGCTGTGGCAGTAGTTCTCATCATCGATAGATATCCCCGACATGCCAGATGTGACGTCAGGGAGGGCCGAGAGATCGTTCCTCTGCTCGGTGCTAATGCTGGAGACCATGTCCTGGGTGGGGGTCGGAGTGTGGGTGACCAGGCTGCAGGATTTGTCAAGACACAGCGCGCTGGAGGACTTCTCGCGGGTAGTGGATAGGATGGAAGGCTGCACGTTTAGAGAGGAGATGCACGCGGATTTCTGGCTGCCGTTGAACGCTCCACACGAGTCGTCGTCCGTGTCTGATGCTGCAAGCCGATATTGAAAATTGATGCGTGAAATTGAAAATTAATGCGTTGATTAGCTAGCTTTTGAATCGGATCTAACAGGTATAGGCTTCAATATTAATGGCCCAAAACCCACTAGTGAGCACGATAAGTTCCTCATAGGACCAACACCAGGATAGGTGGAGGAGAGGTTTGAAGAACAATATAATCATCAATTCAACATACAAATTAACAGTAACATGAGGAAGCAACACTTAACACATAACTGCAATACTATTTATAAATATAAAATCAATGTTTATAGGGTAACAGAAAACTCAGATGTCTTTTGCAACATTGTCCTAAATTCTCTAAAAAAGGTTTTGATTCTGAAATTATACCAATCGGATAGAAGTTACACGCGCCTAGTACAGCTAGCTAATTATATAAATATATTTGGTTACCATTCTCTTAATCAAGAACCTTCTTAACATATACACACCTGATCCATCATCATGATTGTTCACAGGCGACAGCGTCATATTCCTGTTCCTCTCCCGCAGCTTGACGAGGTCGAGTTCGCGGCAGAAGTTCGGTATCACCTCCTCGATGTAATGTCCGATCACCTCCGCGTGCGTCTTCCCGAACGTCAACATGGCAAAGTGCTGGTTGCACGCTGTGATGGTGCCACCCTCGTCTACCACCAGGAGACCACTCACATTGTATGTCACCTGAAATATACGATAACATTTCTTCCATCTCATTCCCATCAAGCAACACTACTCTGGATCTCCTTGCTCGCAGAGTTACACCTATCCAGCAAGTTTTCCTTCTTATTGTGTCAATATAAAAGCACCTACAATCAGCTTTTACCAAATCCACCCAGGGTAGATTGGTGGACAATGCCATTGAACATTAATTATGGTATTAATTTTTTTATTAAAGGTGACATAAATATAAATAAAATAACATGTGTTGACAAAAACTAGCCTATGTGTTATTCCAGTCTGTCTGTGCCAATTTTTATTTAGATACATTCCGTAATTTTTGCCTGAAGAGCAACAATCCTCTATCCAGCCATGCTCACTAAGTTTCGCATTTATAATTTAGTAGGGTTTTTTAACATAAAAAGAAACTCAACTTCCAATTAAATCAACAAGTAATAAAATATGTACATCAGCAACGTAATTAGATACGCTTTATTATAGTTAACTCCAAAAGTACTCGTCAGATGTCGCTTAAATTTAAATGGGACCACACCAGCATTCGTAATAATTGATACACTCAGTAAGTTGTGAGGTAACATATAACAAAATACAATCGAATCGAGGAACCTCCTCCTTTTTTTTAAGTAGGTTTAAAAACAGCTGATCATGTCTCACCCTAACATTCACTTCAAATACAGCTCTGTCTTTATTGCCTTTCATAGCCGACCAGGGCGTGGTGTCCTTGTTGTCAGGTTTCGATATCCACAAACAGAGCGGAAAGCATCCTCCATCTAACGTACGTCCTGAAATTAATGTATTTCATAAATTAATGACGTTCACAGGGGCCCCTTTATTGGGTTTTCTTTTTATTTTGATTTAAAACTTAACCGAATTTCAAATTTTATATAGATATTTAAAAAAACCTTTCCTTAAGAATTCTTTTGTGTTATTTAATATTAAGGTAATTTTGGCTAATGCTCTAATAAGTGCTGTTCACTTCAAACATAGTTATATTTTTATCATTGACTATATTGTAAATCAAACACATAGTATAAGCTAAGTTATTCCTTCTGGTGTTACCCATATATTATAGTGGTTACTAATATAATGTTTTCTTAATAAAATTTGTCCTTATATTTCATTGTCTATCTGTCCTCATCTTGCTCTCACAAGTTGAATAAAACTCGACAAAAAGTTTGAGGTTATTTCAAAATAAAATAAAGGATTACACATAAAACATTAACCTTACTGACCTGTTGCCTTTTGCTTGGCCACGCTTTTGGGTATCGGAGCATCATAGGCAGGCAGCTGTATGGAAGGAATGAGCGAGGCTATGGGCAGCCCCACTAGCTTTTCAGCAGACTCCGCTTGGAACAGCATGGCAGCATCCTCGCCATGACAGGACATCACCATTCCAGAATCAGCATCTATGGCTAACTGGAAAAACATTCTAAGTAGTGATTTTGCATGTGTTGCTGTATACATCCAAGTTCTCAGTATATTTACGTTACCCTTATATATTATGCACCATATTTGATGCAATAAAGAACTATGACAAGTTTTCTTTGGCAGGGCTTTGTGGACTAGCAAGGTCATACTAAGCATTAAACCCTCATAATCTGATGGCTTCCTTCAGTAATCGGGTGTATTAATTAATAGTAGATTAAAAGGTAGCACTTATGATATTATAAATTTTTCGATGGGGTTTTAGCCGCTGTGGTTGTAGATAATGATTGACTCAATTAAGTTATATAAAACCAACTTCTGAAGGATTTTCTTTTTTTTTGCTTAGCTAACTCAATTTGCGATTTAGCAAACTTTATTTTGCTAACATTTGGATAATGTATTAAATTACTAATTCTCACCACAACATTTTTACAGCTAACTGGTTCGGCAACCACCAAACAAGGTCCATCATTATCTAGTTGCCTTATCCAGAGTGAAACTTGTACTGTTCCTCCATCTTTTGATAACAGTTCCACAACCTGAAATACCAGTACAGTCAAAGTCAAATTATTTTAATCATAGGAACATTGATGTGACATGGAATGTAAGTCGAAATTATTACAATATATTCTTATTAAGATACTTTAAAATTGATTACTGCTTTAATATCCATAACCAATAATGCCTAACATCTCAGTAGACAATTCCTGTCTTACTTATCATCGGCTTTGCTAGAATATTACTTACCCATATCTAATGTAGGCCAGAAGAAAAAATCCAGATACTCTTTGTAATTTACTTAGCCTATATTTTAAATGAATAATATTATTGGATTTTTATTAAAAAAATTGGTCATGTATAAAGTAATTGCACTAACCTGATTGTTACTAGTAAAATTGTAAATTAACTTATGTACATACCTTTCCACTTAATAATACAACTGTTCCATCTTCCGAAGTGTCACCTTCTTCTGGCTCATGCAGGCTAAATGTCTTGCAACTCCTATTCCGCAGTAAATCAGGGAACCGAAGACCACACAGCTCGCCAGAGGAGTAGCCCAGGAGTGAACAGGCTTTATTATTCACTATCAAAATCTGTGAAATATAATATAATAAACTGCTTTTACACACTCATCGCCTCACATTGGGACCCATATTTGGGGTTGCATGTACAACTCATAAACATGTTACAAATATGCTATGAGGCCATTCAGGTAGAATACTTGTTGACAGATAAACAGATATTTTTAGCAGATATACAGATTATGCATTTTTGTAATTTAGAAGTGGCTTCATGATTGACAAGCTTATTCCATATTTGTAAGGGCTAAGATTTTGTTCTAAATTTCAACCACTATAAAAGTACTTTGTTTCATACCTTGCATGTGTTAGGTTCTATTGTAAAAACTGCTTTGCTTGGATTGATAACTTGCTGCAAGCGATCTGTCTGGGACTGTGCTGGCGAGCTGGTTACGTCGCCTGTTGTCAGTGTCGCATTAAATCTTAGACCGTTGGGACCATCCACTGTGGACAGACAAATTTTGAATTCAATAATTGGAATCTTATCTGGGATATTATAGACCAAAAAGCTGAGCTACATTGAAGAAACTGTAATTCCATCCTAACTTGCTACACATCACATCCTCAAACATGTATCCAATCCATAACAAAACCAACCAAACCCTTTTCACAGCATTCAGACAAAGTTGCTAACATTATAAGTGTTCTATCTCCTGCAAATCACTCCTAAAAATCTATGTGTTTATATATAGATTCCCATTCATCGTTGTCTATTGACTCAGTATTTTTTAATACAAATAACATGGAATATTTCATTGTAAAATTCTTCATGTACTTATTTATAGTAATTTCTCAGTTACTGAAAATTTGTTAGTTCATTAAGAGAAATAGTGAAGTTGTTTAACCATGAATAATTTACCTCTTACTAAATCTACATTCTGTTTCACTTTGGTTGGAGTTTGCAGTTCCATTTTTATAGGTCTAATGTTGCGTTTCAACCGTGGAAAGCTCTGGTTGCCCTCAAAGGAGCAATTTGTCCAAACATTTTGGAAATCAGGGTGCGCTTTGACAGTCCTGGAACATAAATTGTGAATTTAAAAGTCAGACAACAAATGACTATGTGAAAATACAATATTATAAATTATAGCTTTTTCTAGTTACTACTTTCATGTAGATGTACACACCTCACACAGATTGAGACTATGCTACAACAAATATTTATTTTCTTCTAATCAAGCGCATTAATATAATGCTAAAACACCCCATATCTTTCTCAATTTTTTGTGTTCATTAATCTTTATCACAATAGATTCAGTGACTTAGGGAAAGAAGAGTATTAGAAAGAGTTACTTTTGCATTTTTCTTAGTAAAGGTGTATAATATTTACCTGCACTTGTTGTTAATTTCCAGCAATTTAATAGGCGTGAGAAAATTTCGGTTTTCATTTGAAACAGTAGGAAAATTAAGCGTCGATTTCTGCAAAATTAAAGTATGATTTGTTATTCATATCTCTTTTCTTAGACTGAATCAAAGGGAATAATGTTGTGAATGGAATCTTACAGGTTTCGGTGTCAAATTGAGATGCTCGGGAGAATATACGTCCAGAAATTTTCCCAATCTCGGTTTTACGGGGGTAGAACTGGGCGTTTCGTCTACCGTGGTCCTTCTGTATACAAAACAACACTGTTTATTTCACTTTTAAATGGTTGTGGTGCGACCAAAATGTTCCACAGCAGCTTTATGATTTATTTACATCCAACGTAGTTATTTTTGAAAGAAAATCAATACATTACAGCGCGCAAGTTCAAATATGCACATCTTTGTTTTATATTAATATCAGATTGTACTACCTGTTGTAACTCAACATTATTATTAATTAAGTATTGTAGAATTTGTGTTATTGAAAGTCGTATAGAGTGCCAAGAGAAGAGATTATTGTTGAAAATTCGTTCACTGGAATAGCAAAGTTACTTCTTTTCAAATTTTTCAATTCAAACAAAAGACAAAAACCGAAATCAGCTGTCAAACTGACTCGTTTTGATAATGCAAAAAAAAACCTATAAATTTTTTACAACTAGTAAAAATATAAAAAATAGTTAAAACTAATTTTGTGTTAATTCTTGTAAGTTACTTATAATTCGTTTAAATTACCAATATGATTATTTGATTACGTTTAAAAACACCTTTGAGGAAAAGTTCTAGTGTCATCTATATTATGAAAGATAAACTAAATGTGCAGACGGATTGTTTCTCAATCATTTCATAAATTAGTATTCAAAAATTGTGGTAGAGGGCGACATTGAGGCTAAAAATTAAAATATTTATTTTTTAATTATTCAACGAAAACTATAGAAATAAATTTTAATAGATGGATTTAATACAAGAGAATTGAAATTTACTTATTAATAAAAAAAAAGTAAATATAAGATTTGAATTATCATTCTTCTTTTGAAACTGTATCAAAATTTCATCACTCTTTTCGACTGGGAGCGTGGCGTCTCCTGTAATCCGGCTACTCGGAGGTCGGAAGCGGTGGATGGTCTGAGGTCGGGAGTTCTGGTGCTGTGTGGCCCATGTTGACCGGACGTCCACACTAAGCCTGGTATTAATATGGATCACCCAGAGGAGTCTGGGAGATGCAGGTTTACTAAGGAGGGGCGAACCGGGCCAGAGGGGAAACCCAGCAGCCAAAAGTCCCCGTATCGGGCAGTAGTGGGATAGCGGCCGGGAGTGGGCGCTCAGTATCAGCCCGACCAACACAATCAGACCCGTTTCTTTTGTTACGAAAACAATTATAATCAATTTATAATATAATTTATTTATAATATAAACATTTTGTTTATAACTACTTATGTATTTTTTTTGTTTCGGTTGTTGTAGATTTCATTTCAGAATACAACTATACACAAGATCAACAAACCGTAATTTTTAAATACGAAAACTATTAAAATAAATAAACAACGAAAGGTACCCTAAGCAACAAGCTTAATAAAACAAGCATATTGTGCTGTTTCCGAGGTTGGCCCACTACTGAGGACGGACCCTCCTCGTAAGTGAGGAACCTTGGAGTATGCTCCACCACATTACTCGAATGTAAATTAATGAAGGGGATTCTTGAGAATAGGGAAAACAAAATCACATTCTATTGTGCTATTTGTTAAAAGGGTTTATTGCATTATGTGATCCCCACAATATTTAACAATTATTTACAACTATAATTTTAAGTTCAAAATTCATTTATTCGTGTAGATATTTTCAATAAACTTCTGAACGTATTTTTTTTGTCTACCTCTATTTTGGGAAAGTTCTTGATTGAGAAGAAACAGTGAAAGAAACTCAACTACACATTTAAATTTCAAGTGTACTCATACTTATTCCTATTAACAAAACTAGTGTAATACTTTAGATCTGCCTGTTCAGATAATGTTGTATTGCGCGACTTTGTGATATTCAGCATACTATATTTTATGTAAAATAGTAGCTGGTGGCATAAGCGAGACATTCATGTAACATGTAAAATTTTTTTTTGTCTACTGTCATGTCGAAAATTCCTTTATATGATATAAGTATTGCGTAGCAGCAATCTTAGGCGTGATAGGCATTTGGCCGTTTTTTCTAACACTGAAATATGAATATTTCCAGTTCAATAGAATTATCTAGAAACTATTATAACTAGAATGTTGTCAGCTAGCTGTTTAAAGTACAGGTACAGCGTTCCGGTTGCCGTGCACTTTCGAAACCCAAGGTCTTTTCGGAGTCCTTTCAATGTGCTCCACCCAGTTTTAAGTGGACCTAATTAAGTTATAGTTTTCACAGTACAATTTGTATCCTGTGACTCAGACATTAAGATTCATAATTTAATTGAAAATTTGCAGGGATAACAAAACCGCTGCAGTGTAGTTGGTCTGTTTATAGTAGTGTAATCAATTATGAGGGTAGGATTTATTGTTGTGGCTATACTACCAGGAAGATCCAACAAGGATTTTAAATACCATTTTGACTTTTCTGTTTGTAGAAGTAATCTTCTCTGATAACATTATAAAATAATATAAAAAAAGCACAAATAAATAATACGAATTAATAACTTCCTCATTTTTTAAAATCCTTTTAAAATTGACAATATCAAAAATAATATTATGAATGTTTAAGTGCTGGCTGTCGGTACATGGAAGACATTTTGGTGAAACAAGCCAAGTTATTAAGTAATTAAATATGTTACAGCTATAATATACAGTTTAGGAAAATCGTGATATTTTTATTGTTGTGGCGTTTATGTTTTATCCGCTGGTGCTATCGCAAACAGAATAAAACGGACTATACATGAGTAAATTGAATTATTGGGGTTATGTCAAGATAAAAAAAATACGTTATTTTAAGTATCTCAAAGGCTCAGTAAATCTACTTGACAGCGTAAGTCAAATGTACGCTGGCTTTGTAGGGCGGCACCGATCACGGTTAAAAGTGAATATATACAAGGCTTCAGTTGCATAATGTTAGAGGCGATACAAACGGTCGGCATTAACTTGCGATAACTATTAAAGTTAGACTAAGTACATGAAACAATACACTGACTAATATTTAGTAATATCTACGATCGAATTTCAAAATTTACTGACATTTTGACACAGAGTTAATGACAAGATAATGTTTTATTTGTTCTGTTGTAACATTTTTAAGAGGTACACAGAGCGGTAAATGGTATTCCAGTTTAAGTAATTGCAACCCATAATTGACCCACTACTGGGCTTGGGTTTCCACTTGTGTGAGGGGTACAGACCATAGTCCACCGCGCTGGGCCGGATTTGAACCCACGACTTGCTGTTTGAGAGACCAACAGTCAAACCACTAGGTCGTCACTGCTTAGTATTCAGGTAAACAGAACTAAAAGAAACGGTAGCATTAAGTAGGTAGCTTTAAAGACTGAACATAGTGTTAACAAAATTACGAATAGTTAAGTTCAGCTCTGTTCGGTTGCACAACATGTGAATAATTATACTAAGAGTCCAATTTAAAAATACAATAGGTCATAAAACTAAGAAACTTGTTCTAGTTAGTAGATTTGTTGGCATTTTTTTTTATTTTTTCAATGCATCAATTGGTTTTTTTTTCTTTTGACTTGTTATCTGTAAGTTTCTGAATCTGTCCTGTATACAATTTTTATTAAAAAAATAGTGGCCATGGAATGTAATTCTAGAATTATCTTTATTATTAGATATATTGCATTAAACATGGTTTCGAAGTTTAAAAAAAAAACATGAGTTAGTTTGGTAACTAGATGGCGTTGTATTAAACTAAAACACGTTGAGATTTATGTAAATAAGTTGCAAGCTACGAGTATGTTGGGAATCTTGAAAATGGATGTAACACGTTCATTATTGTGATCGAAGCTTAAAACAAGTTTTTTTTATATAATAGTTTGGTAACTAGATGGCGTTGTATTAAACTGAAACACTTTGTTGACATTTAAGTAAATAACTAGTTATGCTGTAAACTTGGACAGCTTAAAAACAAAGAGTCCATTCCAGTTACTTCTAGTCTTCAGATATTAACAGCACATTAAAGGACAAATTTTATAGGACCGTTAACTGCGTATAAAGAAGTAGGTACCTAGTCGTCCAAGTTGAAAGGTCGAGCTATAGTAGTAACAATATATTGTTCAGCTACATGGCCTTCCTATAACGAACATAATGAGACCAACGGGGAGCCTTGAATGTTTATCTCTCAACAATAGAGATTATCGCCTGTAGACAAAGAGGTGATTATATTTTAGGTGATGTGAGTGCATCCATTGAAATTGAACGCTCCAAGGTTTTGCTGATTTGCGGCGAATCATACTCTCACTAGGTCACATGTAACAATAACATTTGCTGTAAACGTCAGCAAATACAGCTGCTGCAAATGTCATTTTACTAAACTAGCGAGCATTTTGCATTTCACTCTTTTCGTTCAGAATATCAGTAAATGTTTGTTAAATATGTTATTTATATAACCAGTTTACAATGTATTTAAAATAGTTCCGTGTTATTTATAGGTAGAACTACAATAAAAATGCTTATAACTTTACCTTTGACCTTGGAAAGAAAACTTTTTACCAAACGAAATACAAATAAAATGTTATTTTAAAGTTACGGAAGCGGCCCGGCGCGGCGCACCGTGTCAAACACTTGTTTTATTATAAATAGATATTTGTTACAACTTTTTCAGCGAAATACAACTACAGTAACTTCAAAGAACATCTATAATAGAATTGTGAAATAGCTGCTTAGTATGAATTTGTGACGGGGGCTTTTTATTCGGTTATACAAGCGAGTTTAACAGAATACTAAAGTGGGAGTCGAGTATAGATTAATTGTTCCGTACTATCGTTTGAAGCGTTCATAGCGCGACGGCTTGTTTCGACCGAAACAGTAAGGCAATAGCGGGTGCGGTCGGTAGCAGGATGGGTGACCACAGTCGTATATTTCACGAGCTCTTCCGTGCTTTGGAAGGCACGTAAGGCACGTTGGTAGCGGTTGGTCTCATTAGAAAGCATACTTTAAGCCAAGTTGGTGGCCTTGAGGCGGCACAAAAAATGCACTTGCGTTGGTCACTAACCTCTACACCAATTTTGAATAGCTTGTAGTATGTTTTAAGTCTCTTTAGTATGGGGAGAAACCCGTGCTGCATGGGCCACGAATAGGATGAAGATATAAAATATTTGGGTACATTAAATCATGCATTGGATGAAGTTCGCCATTGGCGCTCGACGAAGGGCAGCTGTCCCCCTGGAATACGGGTAATGTGCCTAAAGTTGTCGAAAAAGTGTCTATTTCCTATGACACATTAAGTCCAGAAAAAAATATTTGTTATGTAACCTGGGTTATCCAATGCGTCACCTGCACCCTGGTTCGTGGACAGTTGCATAAAATCTCACCACGTACCACCAGAGAGGAGGGGGAGGCTTAAAAGTTGCTTATACATCCTCGTTTTTAATGACCAGCCCCCATATGTAACATCCAGTCGTACTGTTGCAAGACTTAAAAATTATAATAGCCCTACAAATTCCTAAGTTCAATAACTGTCCTCTCGTTTCATTAAGCTGGTTATTTTGTGGTTTAGCGGAGAATTGTAGTCGTGTAACCTTTGGTTTGACATTACATTCACTGCCTACGTAGCTGAACCTCGGTTGCACTCGAAAAATGGTCTTATTACCGAATATTTCGCTCCACTTAGACAGAAGTATGTCAAGTTTACGTCACATGTATGTAATGAACCGGTCCCTAATTGGGCTGGTTCGGGTTATGTATACTTTTTATAATTTAATCAATACAATAATTAATTATTTGCTCTTATTCTTGTACTTGTTTATTGTCGTATAATCATAATTGTTTTTAGAAGTTATTTGAGGTACGCAAAGCCAGCGGTTGATCGATAAAATTATGCAGCGGGAGTTTCGTATTAAAAATCTAAAGATTAATATTTTTTGTCGGTATTTAAATTTTAGAAAGAAATGGATTACGTAAAAGAAAAAATGTTTTAGGTTATAACTCTGGGGTCACGGTAGTGACCCGCCAAGGTGACCGTCCGAAGGGTGGTGGCACTACCTACCTTTTCTCGAAGCGTTTCATCGAATTTTAGAACCCTCATATCTTGGGATTGAATTATACTAGGTAAACAAAATTCACAGGATAACATGTCAGCAGCGAACTTATTAAACTCATAAAGTTTAAATTGCGTAGCCCTCATATTTAGGTTTTATTGATTATTCTAAAATCGTATGTAATTAGTACAAAAACAACAGAAATATTATAAAACTTAGAACTTTTTTCACCCAAACCCATAAAATAGGGGATGGAATTTTGTATGAGATTACTGAAAATTTTAAACTTAGGGGCCTGAAAATTGGTATAGGGACTCCTCGTTATAAATAATAAAATATTTACATGTTTCAGAATGATAAATCCCCGTCTTACGTTTATACTCCTGAAAGTATCTTCATAATAATGTCTGTCTAATGTTACTATTGGTGACATTGCTATTACGACTGACAGTTGTTGAATAACTCGCGGTTTTCTTGTACGATATTATAAAAAGGTTGAAGTTAGGCCTTGTAGAGTTATGTTTGTTGTCAAGTTCTATTATACTGCTGTATCAAGTTTTTTCAAATGCAGTCGTGTAGTTAAGGCGTGATTAAGTAACAAACAGACGACAGTTACTTTCGCATTTATAAAATTAGTTGGGATTTTTGTTCCTATAGTTACAATAATAAACTAATTTAATAGCACGTTGGCAGGTGTCAATAGCAGGGGTTAAGCCGGATGTGAAGGCGATAAAATCAATGGGTTTGATTATGCGACTGCAGCATGCGATTGCAGCTTTTGGTTACGGTTTGCGGCTTCGGCTTGCGGCTTTAGCCTTTCCCATCGTATTATAGCTATGGCTTGCGTCTACAGCTTGCGTCTACCGCCTGCGGCTGCGACTTGCACCTACGGCTTGCGGCACAGGCTTTCGGCTCCGGCTTGCGGCTGTGGCCTTCGGATTGGTTTTGCGGCTACGGCTTGCAGTTACGGCTCGCGGGTACGGCGGCGGTTGCGTCATGCGGCAGTCTTCCAAATATACCTTTTAAACAGTGCCAGCCTCAAAGTCTCGCCTTGGCAATATTTTACATGAAATCTTTTTGTTATAATTGATATTTTCTAAACTTACTTCGCTTTCTTGTTAGAAGCCCCTTTCGTGTACAAGCAATTAAACACACGGTTGGAAAGTTAAAGATTAGCTATAGTGCAAAATAGATTTTTTTTAAATCCAACCTCTCTTTCAGACAACCTCAATAACTGTAAATGACTCTTATAGAACATTCGCAACATACATCAAGGATAATGCAATTTGCAAATGATAAGACATCACTTTAACATTTTGTAAAACGCGTAAAAGTTACGATTTTCTATAATGGTTTTCGAACCGTGATACTGATAACCTAGCAGATCGAATGTACATATATACGAGTAGGTTTACTAAGCTGGAGTTCTGATACTGAACATACCTCTTAATTTTAAAGTTATTTGCGTAGAAATTAACTATTGTACAAATTAAATATTAAACAATATTATTATAATACAAGTTAAATATTAAACAAAATTATTCTAACACAAATTAATTATTATATCCTCTTTCGATGAATATCGTGCGGAAACTTGTGAACTTGAGACTCATAAAATCCTGCAAGATGTACATATGTATATGTATATGAAGTCCACCACTTCGAACCTAGTCCACGAAGATCACAATCTATACTTTCAATAAAAATTGAATCATCAAATACGGTAAATCACCTATAACGTTCTGAGGTAACATAATAAAGGATCGACAAGACGAGAGAAGAATTTTTATAAATCAGATAAAATCTATTTAAAAGCTTTTATTTAACTAGCATAACTGTATATGTTTGTATGTATATTAGTATATTAGGTCGTTGGTTTGTACGGGTCAAATTTTGCAAGCTTAATAAGACCTATTTCCTGTTACAGTACGCAGCTGAAATTTTGCATACAGCTTTCGCCCTGATGACAGAACATTTTCATGATAAGCATGACCTGATACTATTTCGGGGTTGGCTCCAGACAAGGGAACTGCTCAATAGTTAACAATACAGTTTTGTGTTTATTAATATTAGAGTTTTATAATTAAAATTTGTGTTTTTAAATGTTTTAATAATCGTTGTTTTATACTTATTACATTTTTCCTTCAGCAGGTAATACAGCATTTGCATTTATACCATCATTATTGATACAACTTGGAGACCAGCTGGTTACGCAGTAGAAAGTGATCCACGCGTGTTCAATTAAGTATATTCATTAATCATTAATTTAATAACCTTTTGTATTGTAGCGTTTACACGTGTCGGGGTTCCTAATAGTAGGGTTGCCAACCGTACTGTTAGGAAAGGTTATTTACTATTTTTGACTAAATTAAACTGTTTGCTGTTCAAAAAAAATATAGCAAATGTTCATTATTTAATGATTGCCTAGCGAAATTTATATACTGTGCAAGAAGCGCATGACCTTGTTAAAAACCTGTTATTTTTTTTAGATACTTTTTATTTTCCTTCTCAGACTTAAAAACATTTCATTTTTGGAAAAAAAATTGATAACCCTAGGGGAGGAGCCTCCCGTTTCGTACTCAGTCATATCTTATATCAGAAACCAATAGAGGTTATTGATATAGTATGAACACTAAGAGCTGTCAGCGGCTTCGTCCGCGTGGTTTGTTGACTAAACATTATACATATGTATGTATTATTCCAGATTATAACCTATTTTTGTGCTAAACCTTTGATTCGTTGAGTAGTTTGTGAGTGAGAGAGGAATATACATCCATCCTAATAAGTATGCATCCTCACAAACTAATAATATTGGTAGCATGTTTATATAAATATGAATACATGTATTTTGAACATTAAGACGTAAGAGGAGTCAGTCAACCTTCCTTGGTCACGGAGAATTTCTAAACAGGTAAAAAAAAAAAATACAATAAACATTTTCAGTTCAAATAAATTTTTGATGCTTTCTGCAAGGATTTTAGCAATTATTGTAAAATATATTAATAACTTTACTCGAATAATTTACTTCATATAAATGTTATCAAAACACGAACATCAGTTAACAACAGAATTAATTAACCGAATATTATGATAATTCAATAACAATAAACTTGATTAGTGCTGGTAAATGGCAAATTAAATGTAACCGCAATGAATCGTTAAATTAACCACAATGCTGATAATTAAATTAAAATTATAACGATTTCACTGCGGAATCAGCTGTGACGTAGGTAGTTGTGAGATTAGAATATAACAGCGCAAACTAGCTATGTAAGTGTCAAATTTAAAAAGCCTTGTAGTAACAAAATTAAAGAATTTTATGACCATACGATGCTCTAGGTACTAATTTAACAGTATCGATATGCATAAATTTAAATCGATAAATATAATCAATACATATCATATATTTGTAGCTGATAGCTAATTTATAAGTAAAGAATATTTGTGTAAAAACTGTTAATGGGGTTTTTAATATGGAATAGCTTAAAAGCACTTATTTTTAGAACTTCTGTGTATCTGTTTGTGTGTGCCTTTGTGCACGCAAAACACGAAATGGCTGTTACGATTTCAATGCGATTACATCGATATTCACTTACACGAAATTAAAATCTTGATATAAATTTTTCTAGAAGTTAACAAAATTACCTAGATTTTTATATAAAAAAAATATAGAGAGAGGCACTTCAAAAGAGAATGTATATGTTACCTAATAATATAATTAATTGTTTGCTATTTGTACCTATATTTTGTCCTTCATCTGTCAGTTCATTTACTATCTTTCTAATAGAACTGCAAAACAAAAAAATTGTATGTCTGACGAGGTCTGTCAGATTATACAGTTATTATAAACTTCCGTAGCATTTTTTTGAGGTTTAAAAGACCTCACTGCGATGACAGGCCGGTTGGTCTAGTGGTTAGTGAACCTGACTACTACACCAGAGGTCGTGGGTTCAATCCCCACCCAGGTCCAACTTTTCTGTGATGAGCAGGAATGTTTGTTCTGTGTGTCTGGGTGTGTAGTAGAAATATCTATTTAAGTATGTATTTAAAAGTATAT
>DWJZ01001128.1:0-25322 GCA_018249125.1 Asbolis capucinus | reverse complement strand
TTAACCTATTAAACCTGAGGATAAAAAGGACCGTTCTGGGATAAAAAGTATCTTATAACCATTGTTCGTATATAAGCTACAAACATGCAAAATTTCATGTAAATTAGTTCTATAGTTTTCGAATTGCCATACTGATTTCAACCGGTTATCCTGTTGGAGCTAAGCCAATTCCTGGGATAAAACATATCCTATAATCATTCTAGGGTTTTAGTCTACGATTATGCCGAGTTTCGTTTAAATTTGTCTAGTGGTTTTGCGTGAAACGGAACATACAGAAGATAAATTCGTAAAAAATGTTTTGGTCTCTATATCGATAACAAAACCTCCTTGCATCCAAATTTTCGATAAATAGTTAATATACAGAATTTACCCCGGTACAGTTTTATTATTAGTATAGATTTGAAAATTTGTGAAGATGGATTGATATTACTTCTTCATGCAAAAAGTACTGAACGTATATGAATGGAATTTAGCTCAGAGATACATTATAGGTTGGAATAGCACATAAGGTACTTCTTATAATCCACAACGCGGGCGAAGTCGCTGGCGAAAACTAGTATATAATCATTTTAATTTTTAAGTCAATATACAGGCTGACCAACGGTTATGCCACGTGGAGGACAAGCACCTTAAATATAGAAGATGCACTGTTTTACTGAAAGAAAACTTCATGTTGTAGTCATCAGAGTTAATTAATATTAAAAATTATGTTTTTAGATAATGAAAGCGCCAAAATATTCGGCTTGATAGTTATTTGGTTGTTACTCTTTTTAAATTACATCTGTTTTTAAAATATATTTGATCAAAGACCTCTAGAGGCAGTATCTTTTACAATTTTCCTCTTCCTGGATATATGTAGATTATATCATGTTTTTGTCCCCAGAGTCCCTTGTCCACCGGTAGTCTGAAAGAGGCGCCGACGCCCCCAACCCCGCCCAGTGAGGTGGAGACCTCCCTCAACTTCACCGACGGTTCCGCTGGTAACATTCCTTTCAACATTTTTGACTTTAAATAAAATAAATATTTCAGGACAACAAATTTATAATGACTTACTCGGTGCTAAACTCGAAATAAGTTTGGGTAGTATGGGATGTGTAATCTGGTATGTTTTCAGATCGAATTTGCACCAAGTATATGGACGAATGGTGCCTTACCCATAAATATAAGAGTCTGGTATTTTTATATTTGGCGGGGACTTCTAAGATATCTATCCTATCTAAGATATGCGACAATTAAACACAACAAAACAATTCTAATACAAATGAAATAAGAATAAAAAGTAATCTATATTTCTATTTAAAATAAACTTATTAAAAGAATAATAATGCCTGTACTAAGTAGCAAATCGTTTCAAGTATCGAATAAGTTATACGTTAACTAACCGTTATTCTCATAGCGTGCTAACTTTTAGACCATTCAGCTAAATTACTAAGTGTGTAAGACAAAGTTTATCTGCATAAATACTTAAAGTGACAAATGTATTGATTTTCATAAGAGTTTGATAATATACCAAAATGTGCATTGTGCAATAGTACCCAATTTAATTAAATTTATGGTTCACAATTTTGGTCATAGTGGCTTCCACTTAAAAGGTAAATAGATGCTGTCGCGGACTTTTATTTAGAACTATTCAAGACAAACAATCCTACGGTACATCATCTTTGTGTAACTCCAATAGTTTAGGCAGCGTACGACAAGATAGCTCGCAGAGGACAGTTTTTTCTGTGACTTAATTGACATGTATCGTTATATTGCACAAAAAAAACATTACAAATTGTTGCCTATATGTTGCCTAAGTTTCATCCAAATCTGTCAAGTAGTTTTTCCGTTAAAGAGGAACACATACACATCCATACACATCCATACACATATCCATCCTCACAAAGTTTCGCATTTATAATATTAGTAGGACAATATTTTCTGTTAGAATGTTACTAAGTTTTAAATTGAAATAGCCGGACTGATAGATAATGTCCTTTCTGTACTCCCAGCCCAACACAAGCGCGTGATGGACGCCATCGAGGCGCTGGAGCGGTCGCGGGACGAGTCCCTGCGACGGCGCAAGGCGGTGGGCCGGGTGCTGGAGGCGACCGTGGCCTGCTACGAGCCCCGACTCCGGCAGCTAGCCTTCAAGTGGCAGCGGGGCCTCAAGATAGGCGCCGGTACCTTCGGAAAGGTAAGGATATATCCTTCCTACATGAAATGCAAAAGTTTCTGAGGATCGGTGGATGTTTGTTCCTCTTTCACGCAAAAACGACTTAATAGATTTTCTACAGAGATAGATTATCCGGAATAACACACTCATTTTTATCAACATACCATGCGGGCGAATCCGTGGGCGGGAACTAGTGTGGAATAATACAAAAATATGACTTAGAACTTGGTAGGGTATAATCTATACGCTCTGTATTGATCATCACATTTTGGTGAAATATATTCGCCCTGCTTGCGAAGTATGTGTCTAGGACTCGATGTTCGGCTGGTCTGTCATTATGGCACAAGTATGTTTTTTACGGTCTATAAATATTTTTTGTGTTGTGGTAGGTATACACGGTGGTGAACACGGAGAGTGGCCAGCTGCTGGCGATGAAGGAGATCAGCGTGGGCGCGGGCGATCGGCGCGCACTGCAGCGGGCAGCGAACGAACTGCGCGTGCTTGAAGGCGTGCTTCATCCGCACCTAGTGCGGTATTACGGCTGCGAGCTGCACCGGGTTAGTACACACTTTCATTCTACTACATATCGCGTGGAAATCTTCAAGAGAAGAGTGAGGCAGAGTTAGTCTGTAAGGCATACATTTTATGGTCCAAAATGCTTGAATTCAATTCACAAATAAAACAAATAATAGTGCATTCAATGACTTTGAAATCATTGTCTCATCATGAATTGGTAGTAGTATCTTTTTTATTGCTCTGTGTAATGTGGTGTGTATGTATTACGAGATATGTGTGGGTGTAATGTAAAACGTAGCGTATGTTTATCAGTTGCCTGATAACTATAGCAAAACCTCGCTTAGTTTGAAATCAGATGGTTGTGTTTCAGTTGTCTTGAGGCATTTACGTATTTATTTAAATTTACATCTGGTATGTATGTATTTGTTATCAGGAGGAGATGCTGCTGTTCATGGAGCTGTGCGTGGAGGGCTCGCTGGAGGCGCTGGTGGGCACGGTGGGCGCGCTGGCGGAGCACACGGTGCGCCGCTACACCAAGCAACTGCTCAGCGCCGTCGCCGAGCTGCACGCGAGGAACATCGCGCACCGGGACATTAAGAGTGAGTACTGCACACTTTGTTACAGCTGGGCTCACAGATGACCACCGTGACGGATACCACGCTGGTCATCTGACCTTTCAAGCGTATAGGTTTCCTCACAATTTATTTATTTGTTTATAATTAAAAACCTTCATAGATTTTACAAAGGGACATTAAGTCACAGTGCCATTCTCTACCAGTCAACCTGACGATCAGGGTTCGTGGTAGGTAGTAAAAATAAGACAAGTACATATATAAAATGTTAAACATAAATATAAATGTATAAACTTTGTATATATTAATTTAATTATACATATAAGTATAAATATAATTATTATTGTCTTTCATGCAAGTAAATACTTGTAATACACAAAAAAAAAATTAACATTTACCATATTACTTCCTTTCAGCCGATGACAGATAGATATTATCTATCGTGACTTTATTATAGATATTTTTTATTATATTTTGCTATTAATTTTGTAGTTGATGTAGGGATTTATTCATGTTAATTTTGACTTTCATTAAGTGATTTTTTTTGGTTCCAAAGACGAAATAAATGCATTCCATTCAAGGGTGTAATAAAATAGTTTGTTTTTGTGCAGGTGGAAACATTTTCCTGACGAATGAGGGTCACTGCCTCAAGCTGGGAGACTTCGGGTGCGCCGTCAAGATCCGCGCCAACACCACCGCGCCGGGTGAGCTGCAGGGCTTCGTCGGCACCCAAGGTAACTCCTGGCCACTGACTACTTCCGACCACCGACTGACCACCGGGCAGTGGCTGCTGACCAATGGACAGTTACAACCGACCTCTGAGTACCGAGTCAACGATACTTCAATCTGCCCTGGCTGGAACTTCCATCCGTGAAGACTATGTTAAGTGTGTTAATTAAAATGACATCTGTCTTCAGGTCATGAGAAAATACGCTTTTGCTAAGTTAGTACGCTTTACCATCAAAGAACATATTGTCACTGTTTATCGGTGGTATAGTAGGTTGATCTAACTTATTGAATGTAAAAATAATCTTAACAGAGTGTGTCGGCCTTGTATTTGATGACAGTAACTGAAAAACTGTCCCGGGTTACACTTCCAACCGGAGTAGATGTACACGTGACTGTAAAGTTGTGTATTTTGTTAGAGACGCAAATGGTTATAGAGCTAAAACTGATTGCGTTATTTTCTTACCCTCACTACAATATTATGACAGTGACTGTTTGACATATGTTCCTGGAAAGATGGTGTAGTTTGTAGTCATGTTGAGTGGGTATGAGTGTGTAAACATTATTTATGACGTGTTGTGTGCCTGTTTTCAGCGTACATGGCCCCTGAGGTGTTCATGAAGTCGTCGGGCCACGGTCGCGCCGCCGACATCTGGTCGCTGGGCTGCGTCGTCACTGAGATGGCTTCCGGCAAGGTTGGTCATCAACTATCTCTCTCTCTCTCTCTCATGCACACACGCACACAGACATACACATGCACATATAATACAATAGTAAAGAATAACATTATTACTTTTTTTTCTAATAAACCATGTAATACCCAGGGCTGTTGGAAGAGATTTCTTATAGAAATAAGCAGTTCTATGTACTATATCTCATTCACAATTTATATAAATTTATTATTTTAAGTATGCATACATTATAAAATAAATAATAATAAAAAAAAAAATCTATTTAAATACACTTTGAATAACAATAGAAGACACACAGAACACAAGAAAATTATTATTGATGTTTAAATAAGTTTTTTATGTACCTTATAAGTAATGTTCAAACTAGCCTGGCATGTTCAAACCTAGCCCCCGCTGCAATACTCGTCTTAACTGTTCAGAGCAAACGAAACCAACTGCAAAATACCTTATATCCCTTATTTTATATAACTTTTGTTATTTTTTAATAATGATTACATCCTAAACAGTTCATGTTTGAATATATTCGTTAACAACGTTCTAATTACATTATGTTATGCGACGGTTATTGACAATATATATCTTCGCTTATGTTTCGATGTATAAATAGGTTCAAATATTGACGTAGCATATACAAAATCTAGGTTCAGTCGTTCTCGAAATTATTTAATAAAATATATTGTCATAATAATGTAATTAACTTTAGTATAATCCATTTTTTATATTCAATAAATCAGTGCTTGACCACTCTCCCGCATGATGGTAGGCAGTGATGTGGCCAAGGTGATATAATGCTAATTTAGCAAAAGCCTATTCACTCTTGATTTGAGGACATTTACATTATAGTCGAACGGGAACATTGACGCGGGTTGCTTATTCCAGTCCTTCGCGGTACGCATGTTTAAAGAATATATGTCTTATATGTATGTATATATAAATTATTATATAATTTCTTTTATTATACAGTAGATCTAGTAGACCTTTTATGTACCTTTGCTTCGTGATAATTAAATTATTTTACTATAAATTGTTATTTGTCCGTCCGTCTAGCGTCCATTTTCCGAGTACGACAGCAACTACCAGATAATGTTCGTGGTTGGCATGGGCGGGCGGCCGCTGGTGCCGGAGTCGCTCTCGGAGGAGGGCACCCAGTTCTGCCTGGCCTGCCTCACGCATGATCCAGACTTGCGGCCCCGCGCGGAGACTCTGGCGCTGCACCACTTCCTTATGGTAATTTATGGATTGAAGTTGTTGCGCTCTCCGCGTGGAACACTCCTCTTAACCTAATTTTTCTACCCTCCTAACCTATATTTATACTTTCAATGGTGAAAAGTAATCATCTCCTATTTCAATCCCCGAAACTTTTATCAGCGAAAAAATTTGTCTAACGTTTTCTCTGAGTCTCTATTCTACCTCTGTGTCAGTTCATTAGTTGAGGCGTGAAAAGTTAACAGGTAGGATGCGAGTTACTTTCGCATTACTTATCGTACATATTGTGTTATATTATTCCCAATGCGTTGCAGGTGAAATCTGACGATGACTGCAAGTGTGAGCCGGCGTACCTCTCGTTCAAGACGCGCGTCGAGACGGACGACGCCATTCACGACATATGAACCTGTTAGGTTGTGACGTCATGTCGTTTCATTCCAATATGTAACTCAGTAATTGTTGTTATCGTTAGATAACAATAAACCATGTCGGAGGCCTTCGGAAACTTCTGACCGACCGATTTTAGGCCAAATCAATCCGCACTGGAGCAGCGTGGTGGAGTAAGGTTTAGGGTTCCTTAATAACCTCGCAATAATGGACAATGGCTTGGAGCTACGTCAGATTTCACGTTTTATATGGACGTTAAATGCCATCTATTTGTGTTGTACAAATACATTCCTGGGTTGTCGAAGTGACAGTGGCGGTGAAATGTCCTTTATAATATTATTTACATGTGTAGAAAAGATGAAATATTATATAACACTTGGGTTCTATATACTTGATATTGGCGACGGAACGTAAAGTTTGCAATTAGCATTGTATCGTCAACTTCTGGGTTATCAAATACTGGACATAGTACATGGGATCGGTGGAGCTACTAAACAATATATGTTGGGAATTAGCGAAGCTGCGATAGGTTAATGGTTCAACGTTGGTCTCTCAAACGGGAGGTTCTGGGTTCAAATCCCGCAGCGCACCTTTAATTTTCAAAGTAATATGCATATCAGAAGCTGATTATCACTTGTTACGGTGAAGGAAAACATTCTAAAGAAACCTGTACCCCTGAGATCTCCGTAAAAGTTCTCGAAGGCGTGTCCACCAATCCGCACTTGGCCAGCGTTGTGGAATATGGCCTATACCCCTCGCATTATAAGAGGAGACCCGAGCCCAGTAGTGGGACAGATGTGGGTTGCAATGAAACATCAGGAATTAACTTGTTTCCACAAATTTATTATCATTGTTCCTAAAACTGTGGACTTATGATTTTATATCGTCGTGGACATTTTTAAACTGTAACGGGTACTCACCATATTCTTGGCTTTTACAAAGACACGTCAAATTGCTATTTTCCAACGTCGTATATACAAAAATGTATTTTTTTAATTTACAATAATAATTACTGTGTAATAGTATATATTTATATACATATAAGTAAACATCAATGCCACTTTTCGTTGTAATATTATAACTCAAAAACGGGCTCATCTATCCAAACTACATGTCTATTTAGGCTTTGTTCAGACTAGTTCCGACTCGGACTAGGACGGTCGGTCTAGTGGTTGGTGAACCTGACTACTATACCGGAGGTCGTGGGTTCGATTCCCAGGTCAAATTTTTCTGTGATGAACAGGAATGTTTGTTCTGTGCGTCTGGGTGTGTAATAGAAATATCTATTTAAGTATGTATTTAAAAGTATATATGTATATTTATCAGTTGTCCGATCACCATAGTACAAGGAAACGCTTAGTTTGGGGTCAGTTGGCCGTGTGTGAGTTGTCCAAACATATATATTATTATATTTATTTATTATTTTGTAAATGGTTTATGTGAAGTTTACACAAAATCGTTAGTGGTTCTTCATTTATTACATTGTTCGTATTTGTAAATGCGGATTTTACTGTCAAATTGAACCTTTCTTCAGTCTACGCGAACCAAGTCGCGAGCGGAAGCTAGTATTTATATATAGTTAATGTAATACTATTTTGAATCATCTATCATTACCATGTATTAATAATATGTATAAATTATAATTATAAAATGCATCTTTTGATATCCGAGGTTGACAATGTCGTGGAAGTGGTGTTCATAGCTGTTAATTAATACTTTTAATAAAACAGTGAATTATAATTTTAAAGGTATCGTCTATAGTTATTAGTATTTTGTTATTGCGATAGTATTATAACAAATCCATAGATTGTGGTCACTTTATTATCTAATTAATTTGTAAATATTATATAATGTTTTGTATTTTATTTTTTATTTAAAAATCTTCAAAATATTGCTATATATCCTATGATGAACGAACTTATGTGAAAAGGGCAACTGTTTAGTTATATAATATGTATTGTATGTTCAAATATTGGATATTGTATTTGAATATTGTAAATATTATACAAATGCAGCAAATTATATTTTATATTACTCAAAGTTATACGAAATGATGGACCTAAGACTCGAAAAGTAACTGGTGTGCCAGATGTGCCATTGTTATAAAATATATGTTAAATCAAATTATGTGAACTTATATTTTATACATGTATATATATATATGAGTGATGAATATTATTAAATTAAAAAACAAAATCAAATATCATATATATGTATATATATAATATACATAAACTATAACGTAATTTTAATGTTTATATGTCATACAAAAACATGTATATATTAAAATATAAAGCAAATATATGAGCTATCGATATATATTCTTTATTATATGTCATATGGAAAATATATGATGTACTTTCATACGTTCTGAGTGAATGTCACTATAAAACAAATTATTATGATGAAATCAGTGGAACTACTATTATGTAATGCACTAACTACATTACAAATGTGTATATGTACCTGTCGATATCAAGTTTTATATGAAGTGTATTTTTATATGATATAATTTTCCTATATGAAGTTCTTTGAATGAAAGATTTTTTTAAATAATATTTATCTATAAAAATAATTTGTACAAATGTAAGTTTTATATCGTCGCTGCTACTCGTTATTACAAATAGTTTTGAATATATTTAAAAGCATTTATTTTTATTATATTAAAAGTCCGGCAACTCGATCCTAGAAGAATCTTTTATATGAAGATTGGAGGAATATTTTTATTGTTCAAAAATGCGGTTTTAAAATATTTTGTAAAAAAAACTAGGAATAGGGGTGTTATATATTTTTATAGGAACAAGATGTAGATTTTTGTAAGCAGTTATAATGTAGTGAGAGGACTTTTATATAAGTGAAGATATACAGTAGTGTGTTTATGTTGGGATGTTGACTGCTCTCAAAATTCCGTGATTTCAAAAGTAAAATTTTAGTTTTTAAAATGCAATATAAAATCATATTTTTTAGTAAATACTTATGCGTCAGGTTTTATTAAAACTTCTCCAGAAATAGTCAATATCCCAGGTACTGAACAGAAGTGGGTACTGTGATTTTTTATATGAAATACACTGAGAATTTAATGTTAAACCACGCTTTTATTATAATAAAGTCTATAAAAGTGAAAGAAAGTTTGTAACTGTGCTGTTCTGTAGTTAGATTGCTTAAAACCAAACTTGAATGAAGTATCAAGTCATGCTTATGGTAAAATGGATCAAAGACAATACGTTTGTCTTCGTCACTGGAAACACAGATGAAATTTCAGCTCTGTATTGAAGAAGAAAGTGACTCTTAAGTTTGCAACAATTGTGTCGAAAAAACAAAGATTTTTAATAAAATCTTTTATAATATCAGTGTTACCGTAATGAAGGATCACAGTATGCTACATATTTTATTGTAACGACATTATTTTGAAAATGATAATAAATTTTGGTTTTAAATCATTACGGTCTTTTATTATATGCCCCTAATTATGTTATGACAAGCATGCTTTTGTTATAGCAAGCATATTGATCGATGGACGTGCTCGTCGTCGTTATCGTGTATTGGGTACGACCTTGTCTTGCTGTGCACTATAGAAGTGAACATTACCCCATTCTTCATCTGTGCTCACGGCTCGTTACTAAAGTATATCGGAAATTTTATCTCATTTGATTTATGTAAGTACGCTAGTGTTGCTAAATCTACGATAAATAATACGAAATATTTATAGGACTTTTTATTGAGATAACATAGAATTGACACAGACTTACATTGATATGTTCCGTTGCATCTAAACAGTGGCCCACTACTGGCCACGCTGGCCACTATTGACCACTAACACGTACCACATACAACATTCATAGTAACATACTACACACTAAATTAAGCACAGAAGTAGACATCTTTATGAACAATCCATAAATGAACACATCAAAAATAACAATTTACATAAAATATTTCCAATAAAGTGATAACAGTTATTAAAATGTATATTAATACAATAGATAATAATAGCAAGCAATTATCATGGAAGTTCAAAACAAGTTATAAAGTTAAGTTAATATATTTTAATAAGAAACAGTAAATATCTATAATCAAAGCTTGGATATTTTATGAAAACCCTACATAAGTTCAAACGAAGTTCCGTATAATTATACTTTCAACATACTGACAGATTCATATCTCCTACGACTAAACATTTATCAGCTACTGAACAAATCCAAACGATTATCATAGTCTGCAGCAGGGATGGCGAACTGTTATGTATCGACGTGCCATTTTTCTATACTAATGTTTAAAGAGACAGACGTGCCATTAAATAGTTTTGTATTGCATTATATTCGCGTAATGGTACCTGATACTTATTTGACATTTTTTTCGGAATACATAGTGTTTTGTTATTCTGGATGTGACGGAAATATCGTGCCATTAATGGCATACGTGCCATTGGTATCCCATGCCTGGTCTACAGCGTGGGTTTATTAAATCATTTGATCCTCTCACACCTTTCCATTTTTTATAGATAAATCCTGATAATTTGGTTCGAGTGAGACTATTTATTTTATTTTAAACAATTCTTGTAACATGTTTATCTACATGAAAACAAGTGGGATTTGAATTTGGAACACTAAAACAAGTCACGATCGAGTCAAAGTTGAGAACTACTATGTGATAATAAAGTTATGCGCAGACTACGCGGCATACTAGTATACCGGTAAATCGTACTAGTGATACTTTGAGTACGCGCACCTCGGACTCGTTATGAGATACAGTTCCAAACATTTTATTACACTGGGTACCAAAATACATTGTCTGGGCAATCCTAGTCTCAAAAACATTTAAACACAATATGAATATTTTGCACGAGCGGTGCAGTAACATGGTATTATTTTATTAAATTTATTTATTTTAATATAAAGTTCCGTTACTTGTTACATTTTTAACAAGGTAAGGGAATTTGTTATTATGTTCTATTATTTTTCTCTTATAGTATGGGTTTCATATAATTTTCAGCCTGCAGAGTAACGGTCCTATAATAATTGTACAAGTAGTAATACTAGATTGTAGTGAACATTCATTTCCTACGACTACTTACCTACGCGCGGTGCTTCAAGCCACGATATTTACTAATACTTTGTTTTCGTACTATTAAATATTTTACTCAACACAAATGTACCATTTCAAAATTGGAACAGGTGTGTTTCGGCGAGTACACGAAACACAGGACTCGTTTCGTGAGCGTCGATCCTAAGTGAGCCGTTTTTAATTTAAATTTTAAAATCTCTACGCACTCATCACCGGCTCTCTCCATCTCAGCTGATAGAAAATTCTAGAAATGTGACCCTTAATACATTCTACATGTCGGCCATAATTATACAATTTTTAATAAATTAGTGCGCTATAACATCAAAGGCGACAGAGCCACATATTAATTTGGATTGTGGTCAAGCGCTAACACGAGTATTGTAATTAAATTCCGTCTGTGATATGAATGTTGATAATTCAAAGAAAAGACGCTTAACAAAGCTAGAACTTGAAAAAAAGAAAAAGAATATTTATTTCGTCATCTTAGCATTACATAGTTGGGTTACAAAACAATACAATATAAAATAATTATAACCAAAAAGGTCAACACTCAGCATAGCCATGGAACAGCGAGGAACCACGACTACTGATTTTCAGTGCAAACCAAACGTAGATCAGTTATAAGGTATCAGTATGGTATCGTAATTTGACCTTCGAGTGGCGAAGTAGTAACGAATTTGGCGTGAAATATACCAAAAACTACTTCAATTAAGCATTTTTTGGTACAGCAGACAATAAGTAGTAGGTACATTACTTATATCAAAATCTATTTTTGTAGGAACCTAGTGCCTCATATATACATTGACTAGTGATATGCAGTTACTTAAAATATGATTAAAAACTACCATAGTATGCTATTCTCTTGCCATTAATGAATTTTTGAGATCATTGTTTCCTCCATAACATAAACACCATTAAACACATTAATTCTAATATTTGTTCGCGCCCTACCAACATTACATATACTTCAACAAATGTAACAAATATTAAAAACAATACTTATATGCGTTTTTATCATAAAATCAATGAATAATTGCAATTTTGCACAAAATTTTAAATAATTTAATTCTAATGATCCTGAAAATTAAATTGTCGTATACCAATTTAACAGAAACGTTAGGAACAGAAACAGTGATGGGGCAGACAGACCCAGTGTTCATCACTGATAATGTTTGACGCTTGTTTGTGGTAACTTTACCACCCTACAATACATCGATAACATCAGGTGGGATCGTTGTAAACACTGAATAGATTTTTTTTATATAACATAAGCAGACAAACGAGCGGACGGGTCACGTAATGGTTAGAGATCACCGCCGCCCATGGACATAAGGAACACCAGGGGTATCACCAATGCGTTGCCAGCCAAGGAGCAAACGATAGACCCGCTTCTTGAAGGTCCCCATGTCATAGCTATCAGGGAGTTCGTTGCATGGTTTACACGTACGAGGCACAAAGTGCCGTGAAAATCGAACTGTAAATGAACGCCATGAATCCAGATAGTGTTCGTGGAACCTGGTTTTGCATCGGGATGTGCGGTGACGGAAATTCACCGCAGGTATTAAAGTAAACAGCTCTTCAGAATATTCCCCATTATGCAGACGGTAGACGACGCATAGAGAGCCTACATCTCTCCGTAATTAGCGACTCCAAACCGCCTGCGAGCATGGGATCGTCGACAAGACGAATTGCACTCCGCTGGATTCGGGTGAAGGGGCACTTGGCAAGCTGGGGCTCCAGCCCAAAGGGAGCAGTACTCCATGTGTGGTCTTATTTGTGTCTTATAGAGAAGCAGTCTCTGCTTAGGCATGAAGTACTGCTTGGCTCTGTTGAGAAAACCCAACTTCTTTGATGCCAGTTTGGCCTTACTCACCAAGTGATCCCAAAATTGGACTTCACTCGAAATGTCGACACCTAGGATCCCAATGCTATTAGAGATGGTAAGGGGAATGTTCTGGAACTGTAGCACTATGACGAATTGGGTTTTTTTAGAGGTTAATGCGCAAACTTGTGTCTTTTCGGAGTTAAACTGAACGAAATTTAGCTTACTCCACTCAGAGACCCGCTCCAGATATGTCTCTACTTCGGACACAAGTTTATTCCTCTTCTCCTCCATCTGCACCTGAGACAAATTTGCGTGGCCTGTGTAGCATGCGTCACCAGTACTGTCATCATATTATATCATTGATATGCATGATAAACAGAGTAGGTGAAAGCACAGAGCCTTGAGGGACGCCAGCATTTATGGGCTTGATAACCGAGCATGTATCATCGATAACGACCTTAATGCTCCGCTTCGATAAATAACTGGCAATCCACTTGCGTAATCTCTCGGGTAAACCGTAGGAAGGCAGCTTAGACAGTAAAACCTTGTGCCACACTCTGTCAAAGGCTTTTGTAACATCCAAAGTGACAGCCAATGCTTTTCCCTTGCTCTCGATTTCTTCAGCCCAACAATGTATAAGGTATACTGAAAGATCACAAGCCGACTTCCCGTTGCGGAAGCCGTATTGACGGTCACAAATGTTAAAAAATTTGCTATAATATGTACATATGTTTATTCGTTTTTCGAACTTAATTTTTTGAACAACAAAGCAAACACGAGATTCGTCATAAAATCAAATCTTTTTAAAACAACAATTTGTAACATATCAATATAATTTACTAGGTTTTAATTAACAGAAGTAAATGTTAATAATAAATATTATATTATAATAACCAACTTTATATAAACAACATAGCAAACAAACTATAACTAACCAATATTTTATTATGAAAGAAATAAAAAATTATAGTTAACAATTCTATAACAATCATAACTTAAATTATAACTTAAATAATAACTTAAATAAGCGTACCTAAATCTACAGTACGTTCTATAAGAGCATAATGTTAAACTACACCTAGTTTTAAAGTTGTAGATATAGTTACATATACCCTTACATCTAACTCTTTGATATGTTTTGATATTCTTGGCCATGTCACACATGACAGTCCTTGAGATATGTATCGTTTTCTTAACAACTAGTCACCACGAAGTCTCTAAAACAAGAATTCAATTTAAAATTTAGATTTTAAAATTAGAGAACAAAAGTTTCTTACGTTTCGATTACTAATAAATTTACTATAACCAATGTACGTATTAATAATATAACATAGGAAAGTATATTAATAGAGACTTCTGGTTTATAATATTAATAATATTATGCTATATCCTTAGATCTAAAACCCTCTGTGCGATGTGCAGTCTACCCAGTTGCTGCTAGCTCATAGCTCTCCGTTAACTCTAATTATTAACATACAGGGACATTGATATTATGACTAATATATTTGTCAATATAATGTGTGTTCGTGCGACAGACAGACGCAATATATTACAGACAGAAGTCTTCGTTATATGTACATATATCAACAGTAAAACATTCGAAATAGCGTTGCATTTTTGGCTCTTCTATAAGCGGCATAAAAGATATAATTTGAGTACATATATTAAAAATCTAACCTTTATCATATCACCACAGCATTGACAATTGATTCCTTATATTATATTCTCTAACAATTTAATATTCATATATTTATAACGTATATTTTAACATTCAAAATCCTTCTAAATGTATGATAAAATACAACAGATTCTTTCAAATTTGTAAGCGTGAGTATCTAGGATATTTCATTAGCCATATAATATTTTTCGATTGATATGTAATGCATCACTAATTTATGGTAAATTTCTTTATATTTATAAAAAAAAACAATTAAAATTAAGTATTAAAAAGTTATTAATAAATATATTTAAAAGACATTTCGATAAACATTAAATTAACAATTAAAAATATATAATTTATCGACTTAGTCGATAATAACAAATAATAAAATTATAAGCATAAGACTTAATATTCACGGCATAACTTCACTATACCTGACTAGATTTAGAAATAGATATATAATATAAAATACTTCCTAAGACGGTATTTATGCACGAATCATCCAAGATGCATAAACCTACTCATGTTATAAATCAACACCCGTATTCACAAACAATACTTGTCCTTTGCACTGATATCGTTTTCAATTAATTCATGAATAATATTTATTTCACACGTCAAATTGCAAAGTATCTGTCGAGTATTTTACGAAAAGCATAGTGATCCAGATAAATCTATTATCTATTTAATAGTTTATGGCATAGCTTCGAAGAGAAAGAGAATTTTTTATGCCTTTTCTCTGTTTGGAATTTGTCAAAGCCTAGAGTGGAATAGGTACCACATTACATTGGCTCAATCACAATTCAAAACTCTTTAGAAAACTATGTATATGCTTCCACTAATTGGATGGCTTGACACGACCACAATGACTCCAAAAGAACGCTTTTTGCTCAGGTATGACTGCGGCTTAGGCAAGTATTGTTCTTGAATGCAGGTGTATAGACGCAGTGTGTGTACCATAATAGCTACTGTGTTCAAATATTTCAATATGTTCATACTAATTGTTAATTGATTTTTTACACACAGCAGTAAAGGGACATTAAATTCCTCAGCAGGAAAACATTAATCTAAAGATTTTATATTGGACATTTATATTTTGCTAAAATGTATCCAAGATTTAGATACTAGCCTTGTGCGCTAAACTTTACGCCAAAAAATTCACATTAATTTCAATTTATATTAAAGAATTTTGTAAACTGTGTTTCGCGTACTCTTAATTTTTAATATATCAACTTTGCAAACATTTATTAAATATATATTTAATAATAAATGTATAATTAAGTAAAGTGGCATTTATGTAAAGTGTAAAAGATACGTTTAGAAATACCCTACAATAAATAAACATTCAGACAATTTGATATGTTCGAGTTTCAAAGTTATCATTCAATATTAAAATTTTATAAATATGATTCATAAATATACCGCTTGTAACATTTGAACTAGGAAGTATTCAATTTAAGTATGCTTTTAAGTAAATATGCCTTTCGTTGCAATAGTTCATGGCAAAGTCGCTTTAATTTTTGTAAATTCTATAAATTCATTTTGATATATATAACTTGACATTCGGGAAACTCGAAGATTCGTGAACATTTAATAAGTATCTTAAGTTTCCATTTTCCTGTTCTGGAACATGAGTTTCATGGAATCCAGGGCTTCCTCGAGCGAGAGCCGGAAGGCTTCCGTGTTTGTGACGCTGGAAGAGTGGAAGGACGAGATGCAAAAGATGACGTGGTCCTTCTTAGGGTTGTAGCTGCACCCGTACCCGTCAGGGACCACTGCGCCGTACCCCATGAATGTACCTTCGCTGGTAGTTGCCACCTGGACAGTTGATTATAATAAATATGGTGGTATGATATGGTGGAAGTTGCATTTTATATTGACGGATTGGCGCAGCGTGACGTGATCACCTCACAATACGGGCAACTTTGATCGTTGGTCTCTCCAACGGATAGGGCTAAGTTTTAAATCTGCCAGCGTCTCTAATTTTATAAATGACTAGTTCTACCCAGCGCACGTTGTTACGCATCAACTCTGCAACCATGTGTCCGATCGATATAATTTTGATACTAAAAATTTCCAGAGAATTCCGAACAAAGTTTCTAAAGGCATCAGAGGTCTATCATCTATTCTAATATTATAAAGAAGAAAGATTTGTTTGTTTGTTTGTTTGAATTGAATAGGCTCCAAAACTACTGGACCGATTAAAAAATCTTTTACCATTAGAATCCTAATTTATCCCTGATGAACATAGGCTATATTTAATACGAGTAAAAATCGGGAACCGCGTGAAAAGTTTCGGCAATGTAACCTAACATGTGAAAAAAATACCAAAAAAACCCATTATATAGCGTACGCTGCAGAAATGATTTATATTACAGCAAAATACCCAGCAGTAGAAAGTTCCTAGAATTGAGCGAGGTCTTTCCAAACCCTCACCTGGCTGGTGCTGAGTTTGAACTCAATCATCCGTTTGTAGGTGATGTCAGTGAAAAGCGGAGGGAGCTCCCCCGTGGTCTCCCGCGCCGCCTCGCGCAGCCCCAGCAGGTGGTTGTCGATGCCGCGGCCCAGAATGTTAGCTTCCATTATGGAAGTCTGTTTACGAGCTGCCTCCTCGAACAACTCCAGCTTCCTCTGCTCCTGCGTAATGATACTTGATGAAGAACGGGATTTTAAAGTTAGGTAAACATTTGTTTTTAATTTTTATTGTTACCAACCCCCCATCCTGGTGCTGTTAATGTCCTCGGGGGGCGGTTATCACTTACCGTCAGGTGATCAGTCTGCTCGTTAGCTCGCTTATCACATAAAAAACTTGGCTTTTACAAGCTTTTATTTAATTTGCAGTGTATGTTTGTATATTAGTATGTATATTGTATATGTATTTGTGTATTTGTTTGTTACGGATCAAATCCTGCAAGGTTAGTTAAACATACTTCCTTTTACACTACGGAACTGAAATTTTGTATGAACCTTCCGTCCTGATAATTTTTATGAGTGCATTTTTATGATAAAAATGACTTGATATTACGTTTAGAGTTTGTTCCAAATTAAAGCTTGTGTTATTAAATATTGTAATAAGCTTTGTTAGGTGGTGTATTTCAAACATTTAGAAAATAACTAATGATTGATCCTTGATGAGGATAAAAACTGTAATAATGATGGAACTGGTTTCAATCTGTACCAGGAGAAAACCTTACGACAAAATCAGCATTCCCTTCGTTTAACAATATTAGCTTAACCTCAGATTAACTATTGGTCTCAGTTCTTTACTGATGGCCTGCTTCACTTTTTTCTTAGTTTTTTACGCACGTGCAGGTCAATTACTTCCTTCAAGGCAGGCAATATGCTGGTCACAGCTCCTGGTGCTGCTAATGTCCATGGACGGTGTTGATCACTTACCATCAGTTGACAAATCAGCTCGCTTGCACCTGCATAAGATATACCAAGTCCTTGGGTAGTAGTGGAAGGTTCCTCACCCCGTACAGATTAAAGGAGACCTTCTTCTGTCCGTCATCATCAGCCTGGACGAGGGGCGGAGTCTCCGCAGTGCACATGGCGGCGGCCCAGGCCCGCGCCGCGGCGTGTGCCGACCGGATATTGTCGACGCGACCGTTGCGGAATCGTCGTAGAGATGCTGACTCGTACGTTGATACTAGGTACCCGTACATCCTGAGAAAGTTATATATTTATCTCTATGGGCCTTTGTAACGGCTCATTATAGAATTGACTCTGCGTTACTCAGGATTAATGAAGAACTAACTAGCTAATGTAGCAGTTACCCCAAAGCCCTCAAGTTGCATAGTTATATAACGATTATTTCTGGCGCATGTTCTAAATATTGTATAATGTATTTTTTGGAGTGTGAGGAGAGAGCCAAACGACAAAATGGTCCACTGATCATGATTATACAGAAGCCAACATACAATTTTAACAGCCCCACAGGTCGAAAATTACAAAATACAAAGTTTTATCCTCGACTCTGGCGAGCTTCCATAGAAACCTTCGTCCCATATGACAATTCTTTCAAGCCTTTTTAGCCATAAATACTCTGTTCTTTTCTAAGTTCTAGTCTACCTCTGACCCTTCAATTAAAGCGTTTCAGTAGTTTAAGTACAACAGAGTTACTTTCGCATTTATGAAATAAATATTTTAAGTCATACTTGTAGTAAGTGTACTGCAGGGCGAGCTGGATGTAGACGTCGGGGCTGGTGCGGCAGGACTTCATGAACTCGCGCCCGTACCCGCGGTATGTGTACACCTTGAAGTCCAGGTCCGATATTTGCCTGTCCACAGAAACATTAACATAAAAAACAGAAATCAGTGTTTGCTACGTCTGAGAGAGAGATAGATGCGTTCGTATTTAGTTATAGCAGATAAATTATTATGTCGATTCTATTTTATTTTTTCTTTATAAAGTTCCTGTACCAGCTGTAACCCCTCATGCCTCCCTTTAGATAGGCTCATGGCTACACGGTACAGGGACTGTGGATTTGAAACTGACCGATCAATATCCTTGGCGGCTCGATCAACTGTCTTGAGCAGGTCCGGTGTGAGGTTCCACTTCATGGCCTGTGGGGCTGGCAGCAGTGCTGGCGGGGGCGCCGGTCGGTCCGCCACGGCGGCGCGGGCCAGTGCTCGCTCGGCCAGTCTGATGACGGCCACTCCCTCGGCCGCGCTGTGCTCGTAGCACATGCCCACTGTGCCGTCTGATGAGATGATAAGCTGAGGGAACATTAAGATTGTGCTCCAATAGGTGAAAGAAGCTACTTTTCGTTAGTATTTTTTTTACCTAAGATACTTAGTTCTCGACTACGATCGCACCTGATGGTAAGTGGCGATGAAGTCTTCGATGATACAGCGCACTAACTTAGAAGCGCACTCTTGACTTGAAGACATTTACATTGTAATGTAATGGCAACACCGACTCGGGCAACTTATTCCAATCTTTCGCGGCATGGGTGATAAATTATTATTGATGCATACATGCATCCGTGCGTACTTCTGTTTATTATCGTAGCATGTGTAGCTCAAGTGGTTCTCCGCTAAAAAACGTCAAATGAAATCGAATTTTTTTGCTTCCTTTTAAATTAATTTAGATTTTCGTAGAGTGCATATTTTCTATATACATTTATAATATGATTTTGTAATTCTTCGTTAGGGTTCGGCTATTGAGCACTGTGCGTTGAGAACAACCTGATAGTCAAGTTGTATAGTATATGTGCTGGGTTTGGGATGCGAAAGGTGTACTCTAAAAAAGTGCTTCGTCTCATGAATCACTTCACATGCCGAGGGACATGACTATGAATAGTAGTGGACAATTTAGTCCTATTAAGTATTGCTGCAAGTAAAACGACAAATTAAATTGAGGCCACTACAGAAAGGGTGTTATATTGTCCACGACAAGGATGCTTGGAGATAATTGTCATCCGCAGCCGGTTACATTCAAGTAATTTTTATAAAGTTTGCCGAATAAACTCGTCAAGTTTGGTTGTAAAATATTCTTTTCGAATCGTGTTCGGAGGCATTATTTTCAAAAAATGTCCTGATGAGTTTCCTTCGCTGGTTCTTCTTCTCCCCTATATTATTGCTCTTTTCCAAAATATTTTACTTTTTTAAGCGTATAAAAATACTTAAATAAAATAAACTATATCAGTTTGAGTTTAATGGAGTTTACTATAGGTATCCAGCAGTTGAGTATCGTCATTACCTGGACAGTTTTGTCGAACCAGCGGTTGGCGGTGTGATGGGGGGTGCCGCCGCCGTGCATGGCGCGCAGCATGCCGTTGGTGTCGGCGTCCAGGTCTCCGCGGTCCCCGCCGCCCTCGTCCAGGCACAGCACGCACAGCGCGCGGGAGATCAGCTCCAGATTCATCCGGTTCAACTCATCTAAAATATAATTTTATGTATTCTGTAGGCAGATGAACACGACTAGTACGGAGACACCCAACCTTTAAGTTTGATGAGTTTAAAGAACCGACTAGGATAGTAGTCGATACCCTCTTGCCAGTAATTGAATACTTGAGTGGTTGGGTTCAAAGTTTACAGCTTTTATATCCCTTTTTTTACGTGTCCCAACATTAACAAAGGTCTATCCTGCTGAACATGCTTTGACATAACATACCTACCCTACCCGTGATATTGAACAATTTCCTTCCTCGGGGAATAAAGGACGTAAAAGCCCTACTTTACGGGACCAGCAAAGAACAAAATTAAAAAATATATATATTTATAGTTTTTTTTTATTCTTGTACTGTATATAGACCCTATTAACTGAAGTTGATAATTTATTAATGCTCTGTGGTATGGAAAACCTTTTTTTTCTTGTAAGTATCTTTGTTTTGAAGTTAGCGTGGGTTTAAATCCCTTTAAAAAAAAAACAGTTTATACACCCCATAATTATTTATTTGAGTTGTTACATTTTTTAAGTCTTAACTAGATGTCAGTGGTTGTATATATGTTTTGGTTCTTACACCATACATCCCGACCAAAACTCTGTTTAGGAATAAGTCATCTAGGATATAAACCATATTTTGTGAATTTGAAAGCGTCACACTCATCAATCAATAGAGTGAACAATTTTGAATAAGACTGCATTCATTACTCATTTTATTAAAATTGGTTTATACGACCTTTCTACCCCACAGTGTCGAAATATAAATGCGCTGTGGAAGAATACTGAAAAACACGTAGGAGTTTATTGGTGAGCCCCAGCGAGACCGTGGGCAAGAGGCCGGCGCACACACCCGGCCACACCAGTAGCCTTCATGACATTTAGTTAAGGTTTACTATAATATTTAAAAACACAATACTTTAATTACAGATCCATAATACAAAGAAACATACAAAATTTCATAAGTGTATTGTTAATCGTACAGGAGTTCCCTTGTCTTGTCTGAAGCCAATCCTGATAGTATCAGATCATGGTTGTCATAAAAATACATTGTCATCAGGATTAAACTTTTATGCAAAATTGCCGCTCCGTAGTGTAAGAGGAAGTCCGTCTAATTAAGCTTGCAAGCTTTGACCCGTAGCCTTAAAGAGCGATATTGTTATTTGACAAAGCTCTTAAATAAAAAAATAAAAAGAAAACGATATGAGCCGTAACATACTAATATACAAATATACACCGCACGTTAAATAAATGCTCGTTCTCCACGGTTTTATGATCACTTATAACAAAAATAACTGAAAGTACCTTTAATAAGGTGCTCCCTAGCCCTAGCCCACTGGTCGCGGTTCATGCTGGTGAGCAGTCCGATGCGGGGGGCAGGAGGAGCGCCAGCTGCGTCCACCAAGACGTGCAGCAACTGTCCCTGGATCTCCCCGGGAGTCAGCCGGCCTCTGTCTGCAGCCTTCACTGGTATCGGGTACAGCTGGAGAGATCATACTTGTGATTCATTTGTTCCCATTCCATTTCAGTGTATTTGTCTTCTACTAGTGCATGTGTTTTCATTGAGTTAGTGTGTCTTACCATCGGAGACTACATCGCCACTTACCATCAGGTAGAATCGTAGGCAAGTGGAGGTTTTAAATGAAAAAGAACATTAGACTTACTGACTTAAGATAATGCGGTCATTATGTACAGAATCGTAAGAGTTGTTAAAGTTATTCGTTGTTTTTTGTGGTTTTATAAAACAGACACAAGTGAAATAAAAACAAATCAAAGGCATTGTTTCAGTTAATTATTAACTCTTTAGTTAATTTAAAATAAACGCTTTTCCCGCATCTAATTAAATTGTAACTGTTAATTAAATATTTAATCCTAATTAAATTAGTAATATTAGAAATACGAAAGTTTGTTAGGATGAACGATACCCATAGACTACTTTTTATCAATACAAGACGCGGGCAAAGCCGCGGCGGACTCTAAACTCACAAGTTTAGTAATACCAAATCATCACTGGTCATTTTATACTCTCTCAATACTATTAAGTTCCAAGTCTTAGAACTAAGTTTTCTTGGATAATGTTGCAACAGTTCAGTTTATCCAAGATGTTCCAGGAGCTCATCATTTAATCAACTTGAATCCACTTTACGGACTTTGCATTATAATAGTTTAGTGATAAAATCTAAAGTGTTATATAACTGGGCTCTCAGGGAGGGATCGAGTTAAGTAACGAGCTTAGGGATGAACAGAACATTAAATTTGACCGAAGTTCAAAACAATCTTGAACTTACGTCAAATATTACTATGGAACATGAGCTACGTTCAGTAGTTCGACAATGGGACTTGTGAATCTATGTTTGTCTTTTTTAGAAATTTACTATTATTTCATCCTGCATAATTTATGTTTGTACCCTTTGTAAATGTGAAATGTTCATAGCTCTGCCAGCTTGTCTCGATTGTAAGCGATCGAAAAAGTTAAGCAACAGTGGGCGCGGTCGGTAGGAGGATGTGTGACCGCTAGTGGCAAACATATTCGTGTACGCTTCCGTGCTTCAGAGGGCACGTAGAGCTGTCGGTCCCGCTTATTGTCCTTAGATCGTAATCGTTAAGCCATGTCGGAGTTCTTAGAGCGGTTTAAAAACTTCCGACACATTGGCCACTAAGCCCACCACCGAGCCTTATTGGAGCAGCGTGGTGGACAATGTTCTAGGCCTCCTCACTATGAGGTGGTGCCTAGTAGTGGGCCATCGAGGGCTTGAAGCCAGACTTTGTAAATAACCTGGCTTTTTAAACGCTCATTATCCGGCTTGTATCGATTGTAGGTTCGTGGTCGGTTAAGAAAAGTAACAAAGGCTCAGCCCTGAAGTGACCATGAACGCCTTCTGAAGGTAAAGTCAAGCCGTCATGACGACAATCGTTAAACCATATCGGCACCCGGCGGTTTAAAGACTTCTGACATTTAAGCTGGTCACTAATTTCTCCACTAATCAGCATCCTTTAGACTTAGGCTGCTCAATCCCAGGCCCGCGGGCCATAACGTGGCCCACGAACGGTTTTAAATGACCCGCTCAAATATGTTTTTAGGACAGTTTTTATTACGCGAGGCCTGAGAGTTATTAACTGGGAATTACTAGTGGCCCGCAGTTAATTTATCATCCCTTAGTTTGGCCCGACTGTCAAAAAGGTTGAGCATCCTTGGTCTGGACATTCTCAGAAGAGACCTGGACTCAGGCCATTCAAGGGTTTCTATGTATCTCCAGTTATTTAGCATGTATCATATTTTTATACGACTTACGTAGTTCCGGCACATCACGACAATCAGCTCTTCTCCTTCGCCAGATTCATTCGGCATTCTGGGCAACTCCAGTCTGTCTTTGCCCACCTCTGGGATACGACATACTCCTAGGAGACGGTAGAACTGCTCCATACAGAGAGGCTGACCCTTCTCTCGGCTGGTAGCCCTCTCCAGAGGCAGCTCGCCCCTACGAAAGTGAAACATTATGAATTGATTTGAAAAAGGTGCAGACGAGGCACGGCGAGAAAACTCTTGTTGAGAAGGAGAAAGGAAAGGAGCAAACACAAGAAATTTCATTAAGTGCTAAATTTCTAAAAAAGTTCCTTTTAAAACAACAAGAGAGGAATATATACTTTTAAATACATACTTAAATAGATATTTCTATTACACACCCAGACACACAGAACAAACATTCCTGCTCATCACAGAAAAGTTTGACCTGGGTGGGAATCAAACCCACGACCTCCGGTGTAGTAGTCAGGTTCACTAACCACTAGACCAACCGGGCTGTCTCGAACCCACGAACTCCGACCACCTCATTAGACATTAGGTCTGTCACCTGTCAAGCATTTCCTTGTAATCGAGCAAATCGTCCACAAACAGCGCGCCCAGGTCCGCCACCTCATCCATCTTGGCGAAGTGTCGTTTAGGGAACACCATCCCAGGGTTGGAGTTGATTGGCAGCGGGAGACGAACCTTGAGGTACATGTCGTCCAGCCACCACTCCGTCACCTGGACGTGCATACAACGTAACAGATCACTATACGTTTGAATTGTTGTGAGGATACATGGATGTTTGTTCGTCTTTCACGCAAAAACTACTGAAAGGACCTGAATGAAATTTGACAGACTCATTAAAGGTTATTCAAATCGCCTATTAGTATAGATTTTGCAGGAGCAAATTAGGTTACCATTAACGATTCTGAAAACAGCTAGGAATGTCTCCTATCAAATGTAAGTATACAAGTCAGAATTGGTGGTCAGGTTGTATGTGTCCATTGAAGCACATTCAGGTATTAGTAGCAGCCGCATGGCCTTTTAATGTACCGGTCACGAATATATTTTTACTCGTTACATCATGCTATGTGCTTGTGTTCCTTAATATTTTCTGTTAATTAACAAGAATATATTACAACAACATTCATAATAATTTGTAATTTACTTTAATTTTATTAAAATGAAAAATAATTCACTCTCATTCACCATTTTTTGACAAATTCATACAAAATTTTAAAAATATCTTCGGTAAGGTGCTATTGGACTTAGGAAACGAAAAATAATGCACTCACATTCACCATTTATTGACAAATTCATACAAAATTTTAAAAATATCTTCGGTA